>QYTT01087841.1:8739-23967 GCA_006980735.1 Dasypogon diadema | reverse complement strand
TCTTCAAGGAGCCTTATTCATCGACAGCATCTTCCTTGGCTTCTAAGTATCAGGAAAACGTTCAGAGTAAACATTTTAAATTTTAGTAAAAATTGTTTTCAGAAACATTTATTACAATCAAGAAATGTGGATTTCAAGTGATATTAACTTTTAATCTTCCCACAGAAGGGTTTCCAAGGAATCGTTTTGATATCCTGATTTCACTATTATTAGAAGTGAGCACTTTACTTTATTTGTGAACTCATCATGGTTTTGAGTTTGCTCAAGGCTTTTTTGACTTTAGTTCCCAATTTCTCTAAAATATAATTGCATCACTGAACATTTTTTTTAATTTTTACTAATGTATCTTTTTTATTATTTATTTTAAGCAGCTATGCGAAGTTTGATCCTACGACGTACAAACAGATTTCCTTCAGCGGAGACCTACATGCTAATCAGGAATGTGATAAGGGTAAGTCCTAACACAATCTTCCTAGTAAATTTTGCAAATATTGGCTCAAAATTCTTGTTTAAAATATCTAAATTGTTACAAGTAACATTTTTTAACGGTGACTAATCTTTAAGATTGGTATTACGGGTAACCAGGATGTGAATTTCTTCGTCCCTGTCATTTATTTGCAGTTGCCATTATGCACGAAGAATTTGCGGTTAATATCAATATCACCAATAACGCAAACGTTGCAAAAAATGTAGTTCGGAATTTCCTTATTTCGCAGCACCTTCACCCTGACTCTGTTCCAAACCTAGGTCGCCTGCCATTGAGACTCAGCATGGTTGCCGATATTTCCTCCTGCCGAAGTACGTCAGAGTGAGTCACCCATAATGAAATTATAGGTCGGAAGAAGGTAGTTAGTGAGAAGTCTGATTCTAAGTCTGATTCCCTCAATTACTTTGGCGTAATATTTAGTACTATAGTAACTTTCTCATGCCTTTACATCAATACTTATCGACTTTCTACCACATCTTTGTGCCTTTTCGAAATAAGTTGCAACGGAGCTGATTTTCTGAGTCCGCTGAGTCACTGCTTGACCGAAATAACAAAGAAAGAAAGAATACACATTTCCCGACAGAAATTTTTCTTCCTTTATATATTTCGCACAAATCATTTTAACGTGAGAACGCCGGTAAGGTAAATCTCTTTCCCCGACCTGATATTCCGTATAATCTGAAGCACGTATTTCCTATGTGTTAGAGCGAGCAAGGCCTAGTATGCGTGTATAGATATAATAAAGAGAAATTGTAGTGTTATCACGGCTTGTGGAATCTACCGACGCCATATTCTCATCGTAGATTGCTTCCCGCTTTTCACTGAGGTTATCTAAATAATCGCTATTGTATGTTTTGGTGCTGGAATTTGCCGAGCTACCATATTATCCGTGCAGAGTTAGGCAATACTTAAGTAAGTACTATTTGAGCACATTTTCATTACTGAAGGCTCAAATACTTTTGAAATCCCCTACTTAGTACTTGGATACTTGGCATATAAGTACTTGCTTCTATTTATTTGCAGTTTGTTTTGTACTTAAGTACCAAATTTTTTTTATCCAGCCGCGATCCAACTCAATGAAAGCCTTGTCCTCTTCCTAGTACTTCCTAGATTTCACTGCAGAATCATTCTTGAAAAAGTACATTTTAGTAGCATTTGCGAGTACTAAATACTTGGTACTTGGACTTGAACTTAAGTACTTTTTTTTGGTACTTTGCCCAACTCTGCAACCATGTCGGGAAATAGCGTCACACCGTGTATCTTGCTTTCTAGAGCTGCTTGAAAGGATTCTATTCTATGGCATTTTGGAGTTTGATTAGAACTTTGTACCGACTTACACTGACGTTGGCTAGTTTTTATACGGCCTCTATATTGGCGAAACGTGGCAGCTTGATGACCGGAACAAAGTCGTTAGTGATATCACACTTGGTAGTCGAGAATGGTTCATCATGATCCTTTAGAACACTATAGTGAACTTATTTTTGCTGGTTTTATGGGTACGTAGTTTTAGGCATATACTAGTAAAGTTTAATTAATGCAGGCAGGAGTAAGTCGTGTCCCCGAACAAGTAAAAGATGCCATTTTTTTTTATACCTGGACCTGTAACTCTTTTAACTTTCTTGAAAGGAAAAGCTTTAAAAATCTGTAAAAGGATATATAACGCTTCGATATAAGCACCTATCTATCTCTTACATTAAATAGGTTATTGCAGTATTCTGCTGCATTGATCCAAGCCATTACCTTTTTCCTTTCGTGAACTCAAAAAGCTTTCCCTACTTTTTGACTTATCGACAGCTCGACGTAGTTTTGGATTAAAAAATAATACAAGGAAATCCAAAAATCCTATCAAAACATGCAAACGACTCCCTGTAACTTATTTTAAAAAATCTTCCACACATCACTTGTGAATTTTCAGATACTTTCCATATGTAAACTTCTCAAGACGAGAGTTTCTCTGCTCTCTAAGGAAGCGTTCTGCTCAAAATATATTGGTATCATATTCACCATGAAATTGTGGTATCTATTCAATAGAAACATTTCTAGAGCTGAAGTAGTAATAATTTTTCTTCAGGCTTTTAGTTTCCTTGAGCTGAGACTTGATAGCATCATCTACTTCATGCTGTACTATAGCAGAAGTAGCTATCGTTCTTAGGGAGTAAATTTACCTGTGCATAAAAATTTCATATTACTGAAAGCAAAATAATTTTCCGGCATAAGTTGCTGCAGCAGGAAAATGACTTTAGTGACTTCAGAAATAGATTCACTCATTTTTGCAGTAGAAAAATATATACTTCTCCTTTACTTTCTGCTGCTGAAAAGAATGAAAAATAAAACGATAGGAAAACTCATCTAAAAGTAAAAACAGTTCTTCCACAGACAAGCGTATGGTCCTGGGAATAATTCACAAAAGGTGAAAATTTAAAACTTTTGCCTCATCCAGTCTGCTGTACCAGTTGTTAGATGCCATTTTCAGATACCGGTGCATTCGCAGAATGGCACATCCTGGTACTATTAATATGGGGAAAAGACTTTCCAACGAAATTTTGTTTATTATTCTTGTACTTTTTCATTTTCTACATCTTTTGATCGTTTTTGCTTCTCTTTTTATGTCGACTGTTTCCATGGCCGGTTAAGGGTGCACCCCCGGTTGTTTCGTGCTTTCCTGGTGCTGCTCAGAGGCATTTACTCCAGGTTTAGTTTCTCTAGATTTTTCTTGATTTTGTAAGTGAAAATCATAAAAAATTTCTACCTCAGAATACCAAGATATGATTACCTATCCCCTTTTGTAGCAGTTACGGTGTTATATCCTCCACCATAAGGTCAAGAGCTTCTTCGGTTTTGAAGGATTCTCTTTCAAACGTTGTACTTATATTTTATAGTTTGGTCTAATTAAAACAAATTTTGAATGAAAACAAGTAGAAATGACTAAATTTAAAATTCGACTCGAGTGCTGTCTTCTGACACAACTCATGTGAAAGACTTTAATTAAGATCTGGGCGGTTCTGCTTGAGATTCAAGAGTGGGATCGATATCCCTTCAGCTTATGAGAAACAGAGAAAATTTAATAGCAAGCAGATGAAGTACTTATATGGTAGCTAAGTTAAAAACTATAAAAATATGCAAAGAACTTTGTTATGATGAGGTGACATATGTATGGTAGGGGTATGTCAATTGCTTCACCTCGTTCGAGAGAGGAATTATTTGTTATAGCTGACATTTGTGTTTTTTTCAAGGTCTCCGTTGTCCCTTTGTCAACCTCATTTTTAGGATTTATGGAGGTAAACATGTTCCATTTTATTCTAGCTCTCAGACACTCTGGGAGCTAGGCACTTATAGCAGAATCTATGGAGTAAAACGGGTTCTAGTATTCTAGCTCCACACTTGTCCCACTTTTGTTACACTATTGTCGAGGAACTCAAGAGAGTACTGTTCTATCCAATTAATAATCATAATTCCTCTATACTAGCCGAAGGCAATAGTGTAAATTGCTTGTTATCTCTTAAGCTCTTGAAATCTCTGCCAAATGGTCCGTCTAGTAAGGCAATCACATAAAGCGCAGGGCAAGTTATATCATATTATATCATCACCAAGATTGACTCCATTCACGATGAATTTTAGCCATCTTAAATATCTGATTCTTCCAGAAACAGCGAATGCGGTAGTACTCTACGACTCATAGTTTAAGCATTTAGGGAAAGACAAAACTTCGCAGTCACTGCAGAGCTTCACAACGCCACAGAATGTCCTGAAC
The DNA here is from genome assembly GCA_006980735.1 of Dasypogon diadema. Taxonomy (NCBI): domain Eukaryota; kingdom Metazoa; phylum Arthropoda; class Insecta; order Diptera; family Asilidae; genus Dasypogon; species Dasypogon diadema. The sequence goes on along the minus strand of QYTT01087841.1, from coordinate 19,729 downwards.
AAAATCAAGCCGATTAACTTAATCAAAAAGGGCATAATTTAACTTGGGAACTAATTGAACACTTTTGGACCTCTCAAAAATTTCGAACAGTATAATTCTCCCTTGGCATAAAAGAGTGCCACTATAGGTAGGGCTCATATCATATGCTTCCGGGAGTGGGGCCCTGATGACACTAAAGTGTTTTCTCCCTAGTCCCTGGTGAACTTTTGGTAGAGTGACCCAACCAATTCTAATGCAATAGTCATGAAACTTTTCCCTCTGATAAATAAATGTTGGATTTGAAGTCCTTGACCTGAAAGAACTTTTGGTTATTTTTAGACAGATGCTATTTTTACTCATTACTCTAATGTGATTATTGTCATGATTATGTTTGCCAATATCCCAACATGGCAAACATTATGTGCATCCTTTATTTATTTAATGAAAAGGTACCAAGAAATTCACAAATTTCCCCTCTAGGATCTATCAGTGCTCCATATGCGGTCTTATTCCAGTAAACAACAATAAATTTTGTTCTGGGTAAGTTCCAAATAATATATCTCCGGTGACCATGGCCTAGGAAACCACCATTCCGGGCAAACACGTGTTGAATATAGTCGCTCGCTGTTGCTGAATTAACACACCCTCTACCCTCTACGTACCATGAAATTCTGGGTGTAAAAAATATGTTATATGGCCTTATTATTGCCGCTTAGCACATAAGCGAGTTTTTTTGTTTTCTGGGGAAGGAATTTTTCCGACATATATTTACCCCTACCCTGTGAATATCACTCAAATATTATGAAAGGGTTGACTTACTTGTTAAGAGTACAATCAGCCAGGAAGTAGTATACTGCCAGACGGAGCTAGAATATTATATTCACACAAATATACGTTTTTTCGCTTTCAGTTTCTGAATTTTTAGGGATTTGAATTTATTCAGGGAGGATTATTCCTCATATCGAGTGTAGAGGAGTATTTTGGTGAAGAACTTACTAAATTTTTATTTAAGGAATGTTTTATCTCCAATATAGAACGACACTATGTCAGGATTACTAATCATAGCTAAATAAAATCTTCCGTACCATAATCGGTTGAAATATTCTGCTAAAATTGCAAACTGAAACTCACGCTAATCTGTTCGTCCTTCAATAATTGATATAAAATGTAATTTTTTCGATATTTTATGTTCTATGCACTGAACATTAATTCTAATAGTGGAGTTGGTGAGTATTTTCTGGGCGATTGTCACCCTCGGATTGTAGGAAATTAGTTTTGCAGTCATAAACACAACAAAATCAAAAAAAAAAAGATGTTATAAAGCTGCTCTGTTTATTTAGCAAAGAATTTTGTCCTATGTGAACTAACGCGTAAAGGACATGAGGAATACAATTAGGATTTATATAATTCTATGATTCTTTATTTAAGAAAAAAAAAATTAAAAAAAGGTGATGGTCAATATATGAAGGAACTCCAGAGATGCGTATTACAGTAGAATAATTTTTTAATATTGTTATGGTTAAAAATTAGCAGTGAACATCATTCGGCTTCAGTCCTTGGGAGGGAGTCAAAGATGATATGCCGGAATGGTCCTAACGATGTACATTCCTATGATCGAAATAGACTTTATTACTTACAAGGAAAGATAACTTTCGCTTTTGCCTGATGATCTGAAAGGAGAGAAGGTTAAGGAAGATTATTAATTATAGTATGCTTACTAAGTGTTGCCTTGTTCACATCCTAGAAATAGCACATTAATTCTACAAGAGAATTTTGTTACATATTTAGAAAGGATTATTACCTATTTGAGATTTCTGAGATGATGACAATACCTTTCAGTTCACCCTTTTCGTTGTAGATTTTTCACCTACCTTGGATTTTAAATTCCTCACTCGAATACTTTACTCTGTTGAGCAAAAGAAAAAAAAGGAAAAAAGAGAGCTTCTGGAAGGGAATAAGCAAATATCTCAGTGCAAAAGAAATACTTACTTACTTTTTAATAATAATAAGGGATAGTGATTTTCATTTGAATAAAAGTTGACCTGAATATAATTAAATAAATACTTTATGGATTTGATTCCGAATTTCTACAAACCTCTGAAACTGGATCCTAAGGTGAATTAAAATGCCATTCTATGTTTTTACTTAGAAACCTCTGCCTCTCCGTGGGCATCATGAGTTCTCTGACCTATTCTGTGTGATCCAGAATCCTCCTATGTCCATATTCAGTCCCTGACAAGTGCCGTTCCATCTCGTAGCGTAATGTACCGTCCTTCTGCATTCTAAGTGCTGTCTTCGCTACCATCTTCTTCACAAAGAGATCCAACTGTTGTAGTCCTAAAAGGGATTCTTCCTTTATACCCTATTGAGTTGCCCATTTGTCTTTCCATAACACTCGACTGATCCTTCTGAATCCTGATTGCCCTGTTCTTCAACATGTTGTCCACCCATCTCTTCGCTATCGGGATAACTTAACGTTTTAGCAGGGCAATTTTCAGTTTCTTGTACTGATATTTTGTCAAAGGCGCATTCGATGTCCATCAATGCAGTGATTCGTTTAGATTTAAGGGATACTTTTTCAGCGTAGTGCACTCCAAGTAGTTCATCAGTACCCTCCCCATTGTTTTCAACAGAAAGGATGTCAGACAGACCGGCATGAAGAATTTCGCTTCCATATAATCCCTTTTACCTAGTTTTGGTAGAGAGATCACATTTGTTTCCCTTCACTTAACCGAAGACAACGTGCAATGGCCTCTTTGCCTCGCAGTAGTAAGGCGGAGAATATCCCATCTAGGGTAGAGATTTAATGGGTTGTAAGCTGCCTATGGCCCCTTTCCTTTGCACCACACACACCATTTTTTCAGCCGTATCCCGGTCTAAACTTGTGCCCATGCGATTACGCATGGTTATAGATCCCTCCGAGAGATAGCATTCTGCAAAACATGCCTACATTAAAGTCCTGTTCGTCTTCTTCGAAGTCTTGGCTATTTTTCCCGATCCATCTCGAACAGGTCTAACTTTAGAGACTATTTTATGTAGTCCACTCACTTTGGAAACAGTCTCTATAGTGAATCAGAAATCCCTCCACGACTCCCTTCTTTCAGGCTCTTTAGTTATCCATTCCACCAGGGAACAGAATCATAATCGCCAACTGAGACAAGAGGGCATGTCTTCCGAAATCCGTCATTCTTAGCCGAAGTTATCACGTCTTCCCTTCTTATGGTCATTTTCTTTAAATTCCTCTCCATCACCTCTGTGATCCGAGGATACCTTGCAAGTCCTCTCTCTTTCTTCTTCTCTCTTCTAATACAAAGTGTAATGCATTTTTTCACAGCTTTGCTTTCTTCTTGTTTGACGGATATAGCAATGACTTTCCTAACGACCCCAATTAAAAGATTAGCCCCTTTCATTGTGTCACATAAGTGTTCCAATTCCACTTCTTTTTGATCTAAGGTTTAAACTAAATAACTCAAAATGAAAGCACTGCACGCTAGAAGGTCAAGATTCTAAATGACTGAAAGGCTTTTCTAGGAATAACCTCCTGTGATCAAGGCTGACGTTTTTTACCCTAATTGATTATTCGATGAACATCAACTTCAGTCCACTTGAATCCATCACCATCCACTCGAAACAATCTCATATTTTGCATGGTTGAGTTCACTTTAATAAGAAGCACAAAAACCTTTATCCTCTCCAAGAATGAGTCATATTTATGTTACATGAAAAGGTAGAGCTGTCTAAAGTCTCATAGAATTCATCAAGTCCAGTAATAGGTAGACATCGACTTCTTAGCGAGGAATTCTCGAGAAGTGAGCATATACCTCAATCACTTTGCAACAAAAGGGCAAGAGCTTTATTTCGAATTTCGATATAAAGCCAAGCATAAGAAGGGACTGAGTTTTCACACATTTGGAGTAATCGATGTCCTGTTGGCAAGTGGTCTGTTATTCAGTGGCAATTGAGGAATGGTGTAGACGACCAGCAGTGCTAAACTCTAAAATTCGGAAGGACATCGAATTTGGATTTGTTCCGCATTTGATGTGCTCCTGTGAAAAAAGATTTTATTATTTAAGGGTATCGATTTGTGAACCTCTAACAGAAGTAGAGCGCTACAATTTGTTTGGTTGCAGTCGTCGCAAGTTCCATCCTCATAGGTTATAAAAGGAGCTACATACTGGAAGAAAAGGTCGGCGGTTGTTTTGCATTGTAACTCGTGGATAGATGTATTTTGCCAATTGCCAAATTCGTGAGACTATTAAAGGAAGTTTAATTGAGTTTCGGGTAGAAGTTGTTATGCCTGTGGAGCAAGTTATAATGGGATTCAGTGGCACAAGTGAGTGAGGGATGTATAAAGTTAGTCAAAGAGGATGATTCCAATAACATGATCTAACGTTGCCAAATCCCTCGCTTTACGATTTATAAAACTTCAGCGAAGTTGTAAAAGCTACAGAGCTTGCGTTTATTTATCTTGAAATGCTTCATGGCTTTAATTTAGTTGGACTAGAGGAATTCTACGAAATTGAACATGGTGCTTGTTGTCGTCATGTTTTTATGAAAGAGTTAAACGGTAGAAAGGAACCAAAAATCCAGTACTCCTTGTGGAGTTCAATTAATATTTTTCCCTCGAGCTTATCAACCCTCAACTATATGTTAACCACCTTCATATTCAGAAGGGAGTTGAAATTCTATAGAGATTCAAACGGTTTACACGTTGAACTTTCATCGTTGAGACAAGAGAGAGCAGAACAGTGAAATCTCATGAATCGTTCTTTAGAAAATTTGTACGAATGTGAAACAGACTACGACCTTCTGCCTTTTCTCTACACTACAGTCCGTAACTATGTACTGTATATCGATATTGCCACAGAATTTCTTCACTCTTGTCTTCTTCTTTTTTGTTCGTTCGACGAGAATGTACTATAACATCATAGAGTATAACCCTGAACTTTGTTTACGCCGGAAAAAAGACCTATCCGAGATGTTAAAGTTGCTATTTAGGTCACTGTTCAGGGACACAGGAGGGAAAGCTATCCAAGAAAGGATTTGGGTAGGTTTACACTGCCCATAAGCTTATTCCTTTAGTTGTCCTTTTTAGCTTTTTGATGGTATGGTCCAATGCAAATATAGTGTACTTAAGAAGACTCTCATCAAAGCGTGAAATAGTGTCTTTAATAGGGGTAATAAAAAATGTTAAACTCCTGTTTTTAAGAATGAATATCACATCCTCGTGGATTAGTCCGGATTTTAACCACACCACAGAAACGAGGTGCACGAATAATTTCATACAATTCACGTATATTATGCTTAAATCACCTGTCGTGTCGGTCATTAAACCCCTCTACTGCAACATCACTCCCACTACGCTGCCCTAATTCCAGTTTGGATTTCAATGCACGTCACGAACAATATGTAGGTAATATGTCAGTAGCAACAGCAGGCCTTGTTTAATTATTTATGACAAAAATTTCATGAATTTCATTAAAACCAGTTGCCAAAATGAACCACAAAATTTATACCACAATACTGGATTCCCACGTCAGCAGCAAGTTGGCTTATCATTGCTACTATCATTTCTATAGAACTGGGAATGGGGGCGCTTGACGCCATAGATACTGGCACGTATAGAAAATCTAACTGTCAATTTTCTCATGCAGTGCACCTATATACATACATCTCCAATTCTTTTGCGGATGGTTTTAATGGATTTGGAGCAGAAAATTTGTGAAAAATTTATTGGATCTACATAGCAATGCACTTGGTGTTGTGGTAGAGCAATAGTGAGATTGTACACAAAGTGTACGCATTGTTCTTTCCGGCAGACCACAAGAATTCTTCACATATACTTATATGTTCTATCGTGACAACCTTGCCGGTGATTACACTGATTATAGTCGGAGTTCTATTGCTGTTGGCTACATTTAATCCTGTAAGGATACTCAACAAGATAAAAGATATTTTCAGCTAGGAAAAAAGGTATTCAGGGCGGTTTTGCTCATGTCCTCTGAAAAACATGAAAATTTTAATAAAAATTAATTATTTAACTCATTTACTACCAGAAAAAAATACTACTGTTTGGATGTTTTTATAAGTTTTAGATGTGGACTAGGATTTACGTGTACTAAAGCTCTTATCCTAACTTCCCGATTAGTTTCAAGTTGTCTAGAACTTCAGATAAGGGTTAAAGTAAACAATATAAAATTTAATCTTTTCCAATTTTGGTATTAGCCATGTCAATATAAAGTGACGAATGATATGGAGTTCAAAAGTCGGGGAGGACAGTCTCATTAGAAACTGAAAACCTTTCATGGTGTGTCCAATGGATGGGATGAGATATCTCATCTTTCCTAAAGATATCACTCTGGATTTTGTCACAACGGTATTTTGTATGAGTGAATTAATTGAATTCTTCGAGATTAATACCAAGCAGAGAAGCGATCAAAAAGATGATTCCTCCAAAAAACATGATTATGAAGCGCTTAATAAATGAACGAGGAAAACTTTAATAAAGCCAGGAAAAATGGTCGAAAATGGGGGAGGATTAAGACTCTGGAAGGTTATATTCGTTAATCCAAATGGAGGATGTCAGCCGGCAGTAAAAGCCCGTATGAATTCTAGCGAAGTCTTGATTGATACTATATGCCCAACCTTCACAATCTCAAACCAACAGGTCTAGAGAAATATACTTTTATATCATCAGCGGGACAGTAGAGAGCAGAATGTTGATGTATAAGGAATATTGAAAAAGGGTCAAGCGCATTGAACCCTGGGACACTTCACTAAGCAGAGACAGAAACTATAATCGACAGAGAAAACAGCCGATGGTAGTGTGTTCCAGATTCGTATAGCTCGGCTCAAGAAAAATTCTCAAAGCTTCACTATTCTGCTAGGTCTTGTCTCGATGACGAAAGGGTGAAGACGACTCGTTGCGCGGATATCACGTATAGCAACAAAACTGCAAGGAATCAGACCAGAGATTCCCATGAAACTATACGAATACTTAGCTCGTCATAATAACCTGCGACGTAAGCGTACATGAACAAATGTAAAAAAAATTTTACTGTCATTCATCTTATCTGCTGTACTTATATTCCTTTCTTGACTGGGGCCATTCATTAAAAAGTTTTTCCTGGAGGACAGACGGCTTAGGTGAAGTTCCCTGAATCCATCTGGAAGGATCAGTTTAAATTTTCTCTTTAATAAGTTCAGGTCATACTTGCTGAATGTTTATTGAGAAAACTAACGACTTGCCTGGGAAGAATTTGACTCCATCGAGGAAAATTAAGTCCAAAAAAAACGGAAAATTTAAGACACATCACTTGGAAAACCTTTAAAAACTGTTCAACATCGTCGAATCCTAAGAAAAAGTTGAAAAGGGGGAAAATACAACAGGATACGTTTCAAGGCTAATTTGAAAATCAAATATCCTCTTCCGATTGCTGAGAGAGCCATTCAGAATTTCTTATACCACTTCCTGGGATTTGCTCTATTTGCTGTTTCCCCCCGTGAATGGCATCCTCTTAAGTTGATTTTTATTCACAACCATATTGCTTGGGGTAGCAGAGAGACAACAATTTATCCCTGGATGTCGAACACGAATTCAAGAAACTAGAAGTGATAAATCGAAATCGAAACCTTCGGACCCTTTTATCGATTCTACAGTACGTTTAGGCCATATTCGTTGCATCCAACCTTAAGACGTCTTAAAAATATGTGGAACAAGTTTCCTTTTGAGGTCTATACCCTCTGAAACTGTCTGGAAACATCATAGCTGATGGGATTAACGTAAATGGCAATTTGTCCATTAATACGTGTCAGTAACAACGTTAAATGGATTTTCTAACCTACTTTATAGAATGCCTTCGCTTTTTCTTGCGTTTTTTCTCTCATCATTTTATCAGGCTTTTCGTTGAGATAGAATGAAGATGAAAGATAATAAAGATAGTCATTATGCCGTGATATGGAATGGGGCAAGAAGATAAACGAGTTGAAAATTCTGTCTTATGGTAGCGCATTTGTTTGGCTAGCTTTATAAGGCGGAGCAGTGCAATATTACTATCATAAATTTATGCAGCAATCAGTTTTTATTTCTGCTGGTTTTAGATGCCTTAATTCAGCCCAGCTGATGGTGAAGAACGATTTTCTGCGATTATAAATGGGAAATGGATTGAATTTTCAGGAAGTTCCATCTGACGACTTAAATGGCTGTACTGACCGTTATATATTATATAAACTATAATTCTTTGTGTTCTCCCACAGCAGCACCATTGTGTAATTGTCGGAAGAATGAAAAATAAATTCAATGTTTTCTTCTGCAGTTTGTTTCCCTATCCAGGAATGAAGTCATTTGAGGTTCAAGAGTCTTGAATGAACTCAACATCTATTGCATTCCTCCCGAAGTAGGTTGTAGGCTAGTAGTAGCCTCAATATTAAGACAGAGGTTGATTTAAATGGGAACTCCTGGTTTCCTATGGTATTTTCTTCAACTAGAGCGATATCACTGTCTGCAATCTGAATGAAACCTACTTCAATGGGTATCTGTAAAACTAAATGCAATGCCCTTCAAACTCATGAAAAGACCAGGGGATTTTATGTAGCATTTCCAGAGTGGCGCAAACATTTGTAGGTAGCGAGGTATAAATGGTTTCCTTTTAAAATTGTACGTGTTCCGAATGTAAAATGTAAAGTCCCGGCAAATCTTCAATTCATTTCATTCACTTTTCTATATGTTTCGAACCTTGATAGCTGTCTTCCTGGAACGGTTACCACCGCTTGGTGGTCCAGCAGAATAGCAAAAGCATTCGACATGTAAAACTGCCTGGTATAGGTGTCGATGAGAGTATAAGCGAGCATTGGAATAATAAATCCAGGAAAGCGTGTTCAAAAGTTATTGGATCAATAGAATGTTGAGGAGGGAAAAGGGTGGAGTTGGGGGTGGGCCTGCATTACAAAGAAATTTCTGTCAAAGTTCCTACAAGCTCTTAAATTTTATTGATTTATTTAAATTAAAGATCAAGGAAGTGGCATAGTAGCTTCATTCATTTTTTTGTGGTCTTTCAAAGCTTTGTTCCAAAGGCGTCAGGTGAACAGATTAACTCGACAGGGATTCACTTTATGCTCCTGCTCTTCCGCAGATATTATAAAAAGTTATTTTGATAGTCTGAGGGGTTTTTCAAAAGTTTTCAAGTTACTCTCTGGGGATGTTTTAGAATTCAATGGAAATTTTTCTTACTTCTTCTGATCAGTTTTCGAAAGTGCCGGCTGACGAAGAATAGGAAATAAGTTCGCGCAGATGGTAAGTAACACAAGTTTGTGGAAAGATTTTTAATTAAAGTGAATAATATTATTTTCCAATGACATCTGGTACATTGCCGTATTTGCATAGAGTGGTAGGAGTAGTTATAATTCTTTGTTTTAGCAGTCACTATGCTAAGAAGGTCGGTACTCAAACAAGTTTATTGCTTTCTCTTTAAAATTTCAAGCAAATTAAAGGTCCGCCTTGTCTTCCATCATAATTAAAATTAGAGCAATAAAAACCATATTCAGTTGAATTCCCCACAAAGTCGGTTCGTTTTGATTTGCTTAGCTGCCCCAGCACAGCAAGGGCATTATTCCTCTTGTGGCAACCACATAAACTTTATACACACCCTTTAAACAAATGACACAATTCCTAGTACACTAAATGATAAATTTCTTTTAATTATTAATCGTCCTGCCCTGTATACTAGCCATCTGTACGTGTTAAAAGTTTTACGTCCAACTGAACACTAAGGCAAGCTTCTATGGTTTTGTCGCTATGATTTTGAGCTTAACGATGCCACGGATACTTCTAGTTTTGCAGGTAGAACTCTTCCTGTGGTGATATATATATATATAGTGAAAATTAGGAGAGTTATGGGGATCCCGAAAGAGGTTAGAATTAATGCCACGTTAATGAACCAAGCCAAAGAGTAAGCCCCGAAACGGTTATGTGACGAACATAGTCCAAACCGCATGTCGACATTTCCTGGTATACAAACAAAAAGATTAAAATTAGGATCCATCCATGTCCCTGTCCATAAAAATAATAAGCATGTTTGGCTATTTTAGTATCAGGTCATTTTATAATTCATTTTATTCCTGGTAGGGAATTAGTATGTGGGAAGGTGGATATTGTATTAGTTTACAGTTTCTCTGGTAGTGCCTTAAAAGCTCGTATTCGGCATGAGCCAGTTTTGGTGATGAAAGATGGATTCTTCATTTAAGTGCAGAACCGTAATCACATCCACAAGAGGATTTGCTTTGTGCTTGGTGGGACATTGAGAAGAATGATGTCCCATGGCTGAATCTGTCAGACCACTTTCATCTCTTTTAAAGGGTTTATAGAAAAATAGTTCTTGTGTTAGTGAAAAATTGCAATTTATGGCTTGCAATTATAGAAAATTTTTTATGGCTACTTTGAGCGTGATCCTAACAAATATACTTATGTACTTAAATAACAAAATGAAAATACCACCAAGTACTATCGCTTTGGCAACCTCGAAAGTGAAATAGCTTTCGGGCGGAGTTACATGAAGAAAGAGATAGTGCATTCATTAGTGTCAAAGGGACAAGGTCTACGAAAGAAATTAGGATACTGTTGAAAACTTTGAAGACTTAGGAAACTAATGATGTACAAATATTTTGATATTTTTTCATTTTTACGTTCAAATACAGCTCTTTTCTAAAATTTCGTTCGATTCGCAACATTCATACCACGCTCAAGCAATGAACTTGAAAGTTGACCAGCATTTAAAAAGAAAAAGCTCTCTCACGACGAAGGCATTTTAACACGGTATTCTCTCGCGAAGGCTTTTATGCTACTTGCGACAGCGACAAAGTGTTAAAACGAGAAGTGAGTTTTCAATACATTCAATACAAAATTTGAAATCCCTGAAAGCTCTTTTCTTGACTTGAATTATGATAAAAATTTTCATATTTCCTAGCCATGTTCGATTCGCAACATTCATACCACGCTCAAGCGATGAACTTGAAA
>QYTT01087838.1:14132-26366 GCA_006980735.1 Dasypogon diadema | reverse complement strand
ATTCGTCAACTATTGTTACACACAAAGGTTTTTATAATTTCTATCCATAATTGAAGTTAATTACTTTTAATTGATAATGAATTATTTTTGTGGAACTTATGTATCTAATATTTCAACAAGTTCTCTGTCACTTTTCATAGAGAAGCTTTCGTGAGAAAAATATATATAAGATTGCATTCAGCAAGAGAGAACTCAAAAGTTTCACACATATGTGCGGGGTTGCCAGCGAATCGGTTAACATGTTGAGTGCAGCAAATAGTATAAAAGCTTTCATGAGAGAATTTCCATTTGTTCTGAGAAAGCTTTTAAATTGGTTCACTGGTGACCCACACGGCATTCAACGTGATAACAGATTCGCTGTCAACTCCGTAAATATGCGAGAAATTTTTGAGCTCTCTCTTGCTAAATGTATTTTTTCATGTATTTTTTTCACGAAAGCTTTTCCATAGAAGGTATAGCAGTAGCCTATTACAGTGCATTTAAACTGAGAAAGCTTTCAAACTCACCCTTTGGTTATATTCTGAGAGCGTTGCACTTAAAATTTTAAAAGTTTTCGAATTATTTTGATATCTTACCAAATCAATAATTCTATGCGTCCGGGTTATAAAATTATGTTATATTACATTCCCTAGAGTAACATTTGATATCTGAGGTATACTATATTAATGCTGGTATGCTATAAAGCTCTGTGTTATCTCCGACTCTGTTATAAGTCACACTTCTAAAAAGATGTTGAATGGGTAATGGGAAGGGTCGGAAAGATTTTCATGGTTTCGTTTCGTTTTAGGTTCGTTTTAGGTTGAAGAGCTAGAGAAACATGTCTTCAGGAGCAGTTCAATGGTTTCCTCGCAGCTCTCAGTATAGGCTCCACTCTTTTTCTGAAGCAAGCCTATACAGTTTTAGTGATAGCAGAGCCTGCTTACTACGACAAGCCTAAGTGGAAACGGAGATCGACATATATCCGCAGTTCACCGTTTGCGACTGAGCTTCCGCTCAGCCATATACCTTTCGGCACGGTAGTTTACCCTTTAGGGGATTGGCTATTGAGGTTGTCTCCTTTAAATCGACCAGGTTAGTGATAGTAGAGACATCATGAACAGGTCGTTACTCTTCGCTACACTCACAGTTTCCTATGGGACCTAGTCGATCGCTGAATGATGGTCCAAAATCCAGCAGCTAGCCCCTGTTGATTTTATAAGAATATCATTTTTATTTTTTATTATTTGATAATCGAACCTCTTTTACCTGAAATGTTCGGGATCTTATTTTATTATCCAGGTTGAAGTGGATGAAGTTCCGTATAAAAGAGATAGTCTTAACTAATTTTTGTTTCCGTGATAAAGTATTCTCAAATCTTATTAACTAATCTAATTAAGTATAAATTAACAAATTTAATAAATCTGATCTAAAAGGCGACTGTTGTATAGTCCGATTAATTTTCCCTCATTTCAGGTATCAGATGTGGTGATTTTATTAGAATTTCTTCTGGTGTACTAATGGCCTTTCGTTAGAACTGCTTTGAAATTTTCTACCTTCGAATTCTACATATCTACACAAAATCTCCTATAGAAAATAATTTAGTTACATTTCCCGTTTATTTACAGTTGAATACATTCACCTCAGCATACGCATTACCATCAAATAGAAATTATTTTTTCTACCTTCATGTTAGCTTTAAACGCGATTTATTTTGTAAACTGATGAGATGTGAAGCATCAAAAATTCAAGCTCTAAATCTGGAGAAGTAAACGTTTACATCAGAGTAAACATAAATGTTAGATAATATTTATTTTGAAGCCATATATCATGCGATGTATCCGTTCCTGTAATAAAAATTTCAAAACACATCTTTACAGAGAATTTGTTCCCCGTGGAAATGTTTCATTTCCCCAATAGAATACCCGTTTTAAGGTGTATAAACCTTTCAAACTCGTGAACCCTATACTCTATACACAAACACAATATGTGGATATGAAGAGAACCAGCAATTCTACTCTATTTTCAGAGATTATCACGTATTTAGTTCCCTATAAGATATACAAGAGATAATCTCTGACAGGTTTCACTATAAATTCAGTTTAAATTTATGAAACAGAATTAGCTTCAACGATCACAAGAGATAAATTAATATTTTTTCTGAAACAGTGAGAGGAAAAAACATTCGCTTTTGATATTTCTATAAAAGAAAAAATTTCACTGGAAATATATTAAATAGAGACAGGAAATTCGTTGAAATGGGGAAATTAAATTTCAGTTCGTTTAAAATCTTTCTCGGGAGGGTGGTCATTAAAATTGCGTTAATTAATGTCACTTGTAATCAAGTGTAATTTGTAATTTTACAATTTACTGTATTTATTTATAGAACTGGCACTTCACATAAAATTAATGTCGGGCCATAGATTACTTTTGGGAATTGGAAATAGAGCAAATTAATAATTATTAATTGCTTCATGTTGGGATAATCTTCAAAAATTTATTACATTAAACCGATTACAGTTAAGGGAGAGGTTAGATTAAAAGATATGACCTTTCATTCTATTATCTGCATTAGCAGCTTCTGATGCCACAAATCCATTCTCGGATGTTTGTTCGAAGACCTCCCCTAAAATCCCTCCCACAAAATGGCGTCCAAAGATTTCTTGTCCTTTGTCCCGGTAAAATCCTTATAACTCCAGCAGTACCTTATTTGTCCCGATCGCTTGTGTCCTTGAAAAGTTATTCAAGGTCAAAGTTGAAAAATGTTAATTCTGGGGCCAAAAAATTCACATGGCCAAGAATTCGCATTGAGCCGGAAAACTTAGGCAACATTATTTTTGACAGATTTAGACTAGAAGATGGACATTATTCGATAGCAATAGATGTGGAAATCGAGAAACTATCTTACATCTTTAAGGACAACTACAAATTCAAAATATTATCTTCCCATGTCAGAGTATTCATCATTGGAATTTGTATCTCTTTCGCTCTTGTGCTTATTATGAAATAGTGATGTGGAAAGGAAAAAATAAGACAATTGACGGGATTTCATCCGGCTCGAAGGACCATAAAAGCAAGCAATACAATTAGCTGTGAATAAGATAGATTATAATAAACCTAATTTAATTAAGAAAGAGTAGAATTGTAAACACCAAAATTCAATTCACGAACGGCTAATAACCCAATAACTTTGAACAATGATGGTATAAAAGGATGATGAAAAGAAAGGAACCACACAAATTATCAAGAAACAAAAAAAAAATATTCAGAAAAATAAACTTAACTGAGCCCCAATGCTGCTGCTAAAGAATAACAGGAGTCAGATACTTCTGATGCCTTAGTCGAGGGTTCAAGATTCTAAAAGAGAGAAATATCTTGGTCGCAGAACCAAGCGAAGGAAGTGAGCGGACCCGAGCCAAGGTAGTATTGGAAAATATCCCAGTCAAAGAACTAGGAAAATTCCTAATCTCTGTCGAGGACCTGAGATGTGTCTATATCTTGTTGGGGAATTTTAGCCAAAGTAGGAAAAAGAGGATAGTATCTCGGTCGAGGACCCGAAATGAATCTCTGCCTTAGTCATGGACCTAAGGAAAGTGGAGAAGGTAAGGACAAGGTAAATCTTTGCTTTAGTCGTGAATCTAAGACAAAGTGGGAAGTGAAAGAGTACAGTCTCTGTCGAAGATCCAAGATGAACCTAGACATTTCTGCCTTGATCATAGATCCCAGGTAAAGTGAAGTAGGAAGGGAGTGATATGCTTGGTCGATCGCCCAAGATGGCTGAAAAGGGAGTGGGGAGGTTTATTCTTATTATTAGTACATAGTAGTTTCTTTTAGTCAATTTCTCGGCTACTTGTTCTGTTGGTGTACCCAGGACGAGATTTTGTGGCCGTGTTGCCTCCCTAAATGCTGCCAGAAAAAAGAGGACGATACAACTGCGACGTTACTTACATCGCAACTTTTAAAGCAAACAATGCAGTGAGCATTAATAGTATTAAAAACATCTCGCGTACGTCACAGTAGTACTAAAACGCTCTTGATATAGTGTTACCGTTTCTGCATTTTTACTAATATTTTCATGAAAAAGGTACAGAATTCAGTTGACCTTGTTACAAGCTAAATCGAAATAATTTGTTGTCCAGAGGCGCTCTGATCTGGTAGTCAAAAGTTGCTAGAAAGAGTTTAATTGATAAGTTCATTTTATGGTTTATAGGAATACGATAGCTCATTAATTTATTAGGATAATATTGATCATACAAATTGCATAAAATGACACATTTCTTTGTGGCTTTTTCGATAGATGTTGGAAGAAAAATGGCCACCAGCTTTTTATAAAACTTTGGAGACGTATTTATGTTTTCTTATTTTCTCAGTTGCCAATGATATAAAGAATCAAATAATTATACTTGCAGCAGATAATTTCCCACTTTATTATAGTTCTACATATATTCATCTATTCATGTTCATGTTCTACAGAAAACAAAATAGCCTCAAAATCATTTCGGTTTCATTAAACTCTCGTTAATCACCATAAACCACTGTAAATTGTTAAAGGTAATTATCCATCATTGATTATCATCAACAATTACTGTCTATCATAATTGAAAATTGCTAATTAGTATCTTGTCATAAAGGATTCAGATCATTATAAATCGTCAACAATTAATACTATTCGATGAAACGATATAACGAATCATTATCTTCCTGTTGAAATAGATAATCCTCTGCAGAATGAATGTGGTCAATCACATAAGTTGCAAATATGTGGTAAAGGTATGAAATGGTAGGCTTTTAAATTATATTATGGCACCTACAGAAGAGTGATTCAGTAATTGAAATGATAAATAGAGAATTTATATTTTATTCTATTGTTTTTGGTGTTGATTGTTTGGAAATTTATATATGTATAATCTAAAATGTAAGATATTAATAATCTAGTGAAAGAGAGATTCAAATTTTTACTAGTTTTAAAATATGCGATTTGATAATGATTTTATTTCTCCTTGAATACTTTTTTATATTATGAAGCTCTGCAGATACCCTATGATGCTAGGCACGTTGACGAGAAAAAGAGGAAATGGTTACATATATTTACAGTTCTGCAGAACGATTCTCGAAATTTCACTGTTCTGCTAGGTCTTGTCTTGAGAACGAAAGGGTTAAGCCGAGTCAACGTGCGATTCTGTAAGAAATCGGGTCCTAACTCCGGCAGGAATTATGGTAATGCCGTCGTTGAGTAACAACCTCATAAGTGCTCGATGTCTACATCAATAATATTTAAGTAGAACTCAGCAACTGATTCAAGTAAATACAAAAAATCAAAGATATTGTCATGAATTGCATTGCAACTCAGAGTTAATCAATAATGGAGAGCAGAAACAAAGTGGGGAAAAATATAGAGCCCTGCGGAACATTGGCAGTGAAATTATATGCGTTACAAATAACACGGATAGAAAATTTAATGCTAGAAATCCAACACTACTACCCCTTACTCGCCAAAATTATGGATCATAATATTGTCTACTGAATGTTCACATTGGAAGCCGCTCAATCCTGGACGTATCGAAATATATAGTACGATAAATAAGATAGATATTCTCCGCTAATTATAATTATGGTCCCTTTTCTCAACGAGAGCTCAAGAACCAAATTTAAAACATTTTTCTACTGGGAATGTCAACAACTATTATTCATTGCAATGCGTTAATTCGATAGTTAATTTCACTTAAAACAAAGGAAAATAATTATTCAACAGAAAACATATTCTGAACGACATTAGGCTTTCAACGTGATTATGACGACAGGATCCGGTCACAAAATTTAATTACGTTGATGCTTGCAGCAATCTCTCCGTGATTACTTAAAAACAAACATCTCTTCTTTGTATCCCTTTTAAGTAGCTACCTATTTTCGCACGTAGTAGGAACCTGCAGGGATTTTAATTCACTACAACAAAATAGGAAAATCTTCCAATTCCATTTGAAATAAGGCAAAGAAACTTCACGAAAGCTCAGGAAACTGCAATAAATTTTCATTTGTGTCCAATTCAACTTTTCCACTCTTCCTTTTGTACATACATAAAAATTCTTTCATTGTATAGTTGTGAAGTACGGTGGATACCCAGAACGATTTTACAATTGCAACGTGTCCCCTAAAAGTGCTAAACGTGACAAAAATTCTCCTTCTCGCGTGTCCCTTTTTTAATCTCTGATGTCAAATGAAGGAACGAAAATAATTCATTTTTAACTTTACGCTTTTCGCGTTTGCACTTTCTTGATATATAAATGTAGGTATGTACGTCCAAATGGTAACACTCTCTCATTTTGCGTACCGGCGGGAGATTATGATGTGGGTGTAAATAAAAGTTTATGGTGTCCCATTATATTATGCACGAACTTTGAGGGTAACGTACTTAAACTCCTTCAACTGAATAGGATACCTTTTCAAGCAGGTGATAATTCTGAATGTGGGGAGATTCAGACTGCTTGAAAGCATACAATAAATTAAATGCATTAAGGGATGCTTATCCAACTATACTTAGGGGGAGTTAACTTAAATTTCTACACTCGTGTGGAAGATTAATAATTACTATATGAATGATTGGATCAAAGTGAATTATTGAAAATCGCCAACACTAATCACATATTTAATTAAAACTAAACTTTAATAAAATATTCTAATTGTAAATTAATTCAATTAAAAATATTGTAGTATTTTATTATGCACAATTCAATAATCTCAAGCAGAAATTCTGGATTTTTTTCATCGAAAATTTCCCATTAAAACAGACCTGTAAAAAATTTTACACTTCATAAATTTTTATGTAGTAAATATCTTATCCCATTTTTCTAAAATAATAGACCACATTGTGAGTATCAAAACTTCGTGACATGGAAGGTTTTATATAATCAGAACTTCTTATTAATATCCCTTACAATTTAATAAAAATCATAATCAATAACCAAATTACGAATGAACCACAAACATTCCACAAATATTTCTGGACAATCTCATGTAAGGATATTTTCTTGTGCAGTTACCAAACAAAAGAGCTAGGAGAAAGATCCTGCTCAAAGAAACCTATATGAATATCATACAATTCATCACAGAACACTGTGAATATTATTAATGAAAAAAAGTAAATAAAAAATAAAAAGAGCCGACATTTTGAATTTGAAAATTCGTAGCTCGTTAACGAAGAGTATGACAGTGAGTATAGGCACTAGGCACTCATTTAAAAGTCTTTGGAATTCTCTACGATGCATCACTAGACTCGTACACATATCATGTTTAGTATATGAGCTATACGGTCTCAATACAATACAACATGTGAGCTTGATATGGCGGCTGGTCTACTAAATGATTTGCTAATATCCTTCTACGACGGTAGTACCATTGTAGCTCCATCCAGAACGGTACGAAAAGTGCCCTGGTGGAACGACAAACTATCACGCCTGTGTAGGAACCTCTAATAGAGTAGGAATATTATGAAAGCCTGCAGCGCCATCGTGGATGGTATACCACCATAGCCACATAGCCACCATATTGGGAAAATTTCCCCGGATTGCGTCAAGCTAAAGAGCTTGTCAGGCGCTATGCCTATAAAACCACTGCCTTATGTAAAAGGAATCTTAGGTTGCTTATGGGCTATTTATCTGGCCATCATAATTAGACGGAATGTCGTCTTCGTTTGAAAGACGACGAGACAACCATACACATTTTGGGTGAATGTCCCATCTTGGCATGGCTAAACAGAAGGATCTTCCTCCGGGAAATTTTAACTACCGGCAATATCAAATCCTCTTCGGCAATAGATCTTCTTGCTTCCTTTAGGAAGATTTTTTGCACTTATAGTAGGCTTGGCACAATAGATCTTCTCTAGGTCTAGATCTTCTCTCGGTTCAGAGTAGAAGACCTCCTGAACTATTATACTTGGTAATTAGAAGAAAAAAATTTTGTGGAGCATAATTTCTTAACACATTCCTATGGAAAATATAAAATAAAAAAATCAGAAAACTAAAATGTTTTTTTTCTTTATTCCACATATTTTCGAATTATCTCTCTATGAACTTTTATGTCTTTTTTTTAAATATCTAAACCTGTGGGCCAGGTAAGAAAAGAACGAAAGAATAAAGGTAGTCTCCACTAACGATAACCACACATAATTTCAGCAGCACCAACTATGATTGTGTTTATTTGCGGGAAACACAGTGGAAAGCACCCAATGTACAACTTTTTAATTACCTTTTGCAGCTTTAATGATTGTGTAATGTACAACTGCCGAAGCCTGACTGTTCGGTATTACAAACTATAACCAGTTTTGTACACAACGTTTTTAATAGGTGCAAATTTACCATCAAAAAATACATCCACAAAATTCAAAAACACCTCAAATTTACTCTCCTATTGCTAAACATTGTGAATCATTAAGTAATTGCATGTGTTACAATTATTAATATTTATAAGTGGTCACAGTGACCCGCCTACACCACACAATATGTTATTACTTCACCGTCGTTGTATGTATCGTTTACAGAATATAGAGATACATATAGATGCACAAATACATCCGACTACAGCAAACGATAGCATCTTTTTCTCGACTTCACCAAATTTTAATCAACATGCTACACAGCACACAGTTTCTTCGATATCCGAATTAATATTGTTCTCCAGGTTAATTGTAGCTATGGGATGAGATTCAGTGCAGCACACGAAAGATGCTGAATGCTGACATTATAGAAGTGCTGCTGCTCTGCTAATTATGATTTCCTGGAATCTGAGACGTGGCCAAAATACTATATCAGCACTGGGACTGGGACCTGATTACAGACTCGTTCAGACACAAGTGGAGTGTAAACGAAACTTAACTTAGCATTGTTTAATGAACATAATCGTGAGGATGATTTTGACGAATTGGAACCGGAGTTTTGTAAGATTTTAGCTTTTAAATCGTTATATTTTTTTTATTTTTTTTAAAATGATACCATATGTAATTTGCCAGAAAATTTTTAAAGTGAAATTAAGAAAAGTAACCGAGATCGAATGGATAAATAACAGATACCCGCTCACCTTTGAGCAGTTTTTAACACTTCCCTTATACTAAGCTATCTCTCACTTACGTAGCTAATTAAAAAAACTATTATAAATATTGTAAATATTATTATATTATATAAATTCTGTAAATATTATGCAATAGTTTTTTTTATTCTTATATTTGTTTGCCTTTTTAAAACCAAATTTAAGGGGAATTTTTGGTATCCTCTTCAAAAAGATGTACCAATTGTATCATGGAAATTTTCGTACGTGTATTATCGCTACACGCTGTATATTGAACGCTTCAAACTATATTGGAGGAAATTTTGATTGAATATCAATATCGTTTGGCAAGAAAGAACAGCTTTTGATCAGATCTTCACAGCAGTCAAAAGCCAAGTGTTATGGTTTATGCCGGCCAGAAGGCGGATAACTCGAAAGATCATAAACATTTTTTGATTCACCCCGGAAGAATCCACAACAATCTGCAAATAAATAACGGACCAGGACAGAATAATACTATCCATTATTTATTCGATTTGTGGTCCTCAGCCCATGCCGGTTACCGAGTATGCTATTTGTATATACTAAATCAAAGAAACCTGTAGGTTATCTAAATTTTAAAAGCTTAAAGCAATTAAAACTTTCAACTGCACTTTTGAGCATCCCCTTGCCTTGAAACTGCTAAATTTTATTACAGTATCGTGTAAAGGCCATCCTCTCCTTTTATTTGATCGATATCGCGTCTAGTTCCCAAAATATCCGCCTTTTCATCTTTCAACTGAACTGAGCGGACTCAGGTATTGATCGTACTCATTTCTGAGCGATCTCAAATATTGATCGGATTCATTTCTGATCGGACTAAAATATTGGTCAGACTCATTTGAGTCAATCATTGACTTAATTCGAAATCTGAATTTTTTACAACCCTGATTTAAGGTAGAAGTGATAGTAATTTAAGATTTTTAAGGTGAAAGTACCAATTTAATACAAAACTGTGATACTAAACTGGGACCACCTCAGATTTTGGTAAAGCAAATATAAGTGGCATTCCTGCATCAGAAAAGCTTATACCACTTCTCTCCTAGTGGTTTTGTTAGGACCACTTCCTTTGTCAGTTTAGCAAAACACATCATGAACAAGAACAAGAAAACCAACATCTGTCATGAAGATCACCCAGTTACCTAGGGCTTTCTTCTGTTTAGGAGTGAAAATAACTACCAATCCCATTCTCTGCTTCACGGGCAAGTTACCGTGTACAAGAAGTCAAATAATGATTTACCTTGCCTCTACAGGGGTAGAGGTAGAGATTGTAGATTAACCTATTTCACATGGTTTTCTTATATTGAAGAAATTTTCTTACTTTAACTTTAAAGTTTATCTATACTTTTTTGGAAATATTTCTCCTTCAACTTTATTCAGAAAATTTCATAGACCATAAAAGCTACATTTTTGAAATTTCTATTCTAATATAAAGACCTTCGGGTTAGCTTATCCAGCTGCAAGGACAACAAGGACATTAAACATAACAAAAGTATCCTTCAGTCTTCTTCTTCAGGACTTGTCTTGGGGTATTAGTAAATCTTCAAATTCACGTACGGATCTGTAACGAGTCCTTTAAATACCCTGGCTGGGTAGACAAAAGCACTCATGTGTAATAAAAATTCGTCAAGAGGATCCCCCCACCATAAACGGAATGGCGTATTCATGTCTATTGCTGCTTTAGTTCTTCTTTCGAGTCGCGTATTCAAAAATGTTTTCGTATTGATATGGCACACATATTCACTCCCATTGTATAGACCAGAAATCTATATGTGATGAAAAACCAGACGTGACTGGAAAATCAAAGAAACCTCACAAAGCCAACAATGACTACGTTGGTCCAGAGTTCGTGCCGGTGACATCCAATTTTCACCAGTCAACGGCATATCTAGAACGAAATTGATCAAATGCCAACAGTTAAGATATTTAAAGAGTTTTTTTTCAGATAAAGACGTTTCGCTTCTCTTTTATTTATTCCTTCTTATTTCGTTTCTCAATTGTATAGGGTGGAAAAGGTATGGGCGAAAATTGGATTGGAGAGCTTTTGGCGTTTTATTGTCCCGGCAAAGCACACCATTCAAACTTAAAGTTGGTATCCTGTGATGACACTCCAACAAAAGCAACAGGCGGTAACTCGTAAATTTTGGAAAACTTGTGGAAAGGACAATAAGTTTTTTTTTTGGGGGGGATTATGTATATCTCCCCTCCGTTTAATGTCCTTCTGTTTAGTTCACAATGGCTTACGATCCGACTATGACTGTCGTTCGATTTTATGATGAATGCACCTGACCTAAATTTTCGTTACCGTGCTCTGTTTACTGTTGTTTATTGAAGAAAACAAAGTTAAAGCGAGAAAAAAGGACATTTACACGCTGTGTCAACTGTAACATGTATCAAAGGGTGTTGACGAAGAGGAATTTTTCTGTGTTATTCTGTGTGGATGTTATTCAATTCACTTGGAATTAAATGGAAAAGTAAATCGACAGTTTATGTTTTTAGTCCATCAACAACAGACTTAAAAGCAAGTACACATTACGATGATGTAAAGAATTTTAAGATTTTTAAGTTGAGTCTTCTGTAATTTATGTATAGAGAAAAGAAATGTTTCAACACATAGCACATGTAGAAAGCACTATTTAGTGCAAAAGCCAATAACTTTCAAAGAATCTGTTCAAGAAAGCATAATATGATCAAGACTTTTAACTTGAGTTTGGAAGGGAAGATCCCATTCTTATAAAAATACGACTAAAATATAAAATATGTCTATAATGTGGTTTAATCCAAATGAAAAATACCGCTTGCAAAATATAATATTCCAAAGTATCCCCTGACTAGATTACGTACTCATATTCAATATCTACTTTCATCCTAACTCAGGTTAGTGAAGTGTTTCGTGAAAAGAGAATATACTAACCTGATTGTCTAATATTAATTCTCCCCTATTTTTGGATTCTACTATAAAAGAGAGAGAAATGTTTTATTTAACATAACAGTAATAACAATAACTTATCTAAATCGTAGATACAAGATACAAGATCTTATTAAAATACATTAATTATTTCATCTCGAATCAAGGCTGCAGAATATTAAGCTTTCACCAACTCATGTGTAAAGAACAGCTTTCACCAACTCATGTGTAATAAGCAATAGATAGGCAGCCAGAATTTGTCCATGGCTGACCCA
>QYTT01087838.1:0-14112 GCA_006980735.1 Dasypogon diadema | reverse complement strand
AACACATAGCACATGTAGAAAGCACTATTTAGTGTAAAAGCCAATAACTTTCAAAGAATCTGTTCAAGAAAGCATAATATGATCAAGACTTTTAACTTGAGTTTGGAAGGGAAGATCCCATTCTTATAAAAATACGACTATAATATAAAAAGGAAGGATTTAAGAATACACTGTAGGTAGATTATTTTTTCTCTTTCAGACTATTCACCTTATAATTAATGATGTATTATTTACTCCTTCAATATGTCTATAATGTGGTTTAATCCAAATGAAAAATACTGCTTCCAAAATATAATATTCCAAAATATGCCCTGACTAGACTACGTACATATATTCAATATCTACTTTCATCCTGACTCAGGTTAGTGAAGTGTTTCGCGAAAAGAGAATATACTAACCTGATTGTCCAATATTAATGCTCCCCTATTTTTGGATTCTACTATAAAAGAGAGAGAAATGTTTTATTTAACATAACAATAATAACAATAACTTATCTAAATCGTAGATACAAGATACAAGATCTTATTAAAATACATTAATTATTTCATCTCGAATCAAGGCTGCAGAATATTAAGCTTTCACCAACTCATGTGTAAAGAACAGCTTTCACCAACTCATGTGTAATAAGCAATAGATAGGCAGCCAGAATTTGTCCATGGCTGACCCAAACCATCATTCACTTTCTTCATCATCTAGTCAATGTAAATACAGTAACTAAGTTTTTAATAGACTTAACATATTCTAACGTTGAGCCATTTTACACCGACACATGGAAGAACAAACACATTTAATGCCCGTCTATATACTGCTATACATTTGAACTTGGTAGGATTCAATGCTAATTGACCAGTCGCTTATACGCTACAGGTTTGGATTAATTCGATCTACACAGTCCTCGATTAGATCAAATACAGCTTAGGACGACTAACAAGTCGTTTACATAAAAACTGTAAAGCAAAGTACCCAGGATTAAGCCTTGAGGGATACCGAAAGTTAAATGAATCGTAATGGAAAGTGAAGACTGTACATTTACTATTTAGTGAGTCAAAAGCTTACTAACAAAGGATCTTTACTTATTCTTATTTATCCTTAGTCGTTTATTTATCCTTAGTCGATATTCACCATTTTCCTGTCACTCATTGAACTTGACGGTAAAAATGGCATTATATAATTCTCTACTAAGAAATCCGAATTAGCAATATAAATGGTTTTTATATTTGTGCTTAAAATTTTCTCAATACCAATCGGATTTGAACTTTATTGAGAAACATTACATATACAGTTCGAGAGCATCTGATCCGCCCTATGTATTATATTTGGTATAAAAAAAGAACTGAAAAATATGTTCTTCTGATATGATATATTCCGCCATCGAAAAATATTTCCTCAAAAATTGTTAAAGACAGCCAAGCCTTATAACTCGGAATAGTATTTTTAGATACTTCTTTTATAGTTACCTTTTATTTTACATAATTCTCATAATGCGAACCCTCAATTTTCCATAGTGCAGCAAGAAATAAAACTACAAATTTAATATTTTTGCTATTATTCAGAAACTTTTCCATCTTGAGGAAGTATACTGTAAAATGTTCTTTCTTCTATGTTGCCTCTGGTGAAATAAATATCGTCACGTTTCACGTATCCTTAAAGGTATCAAAATTCGAGTCACGATATATCGATACGTGCCAATATGTGAGTAACTACGATGTGCATATATGCATACAAAAATTCTCTATTGTTTTAGTATATCCTCTTTGCCCAAGGATATCGGAAACCATTTGTGGTGTAATTCTGAAAGTTTTTGGGTAAGATCTAGCCAGCACATTTTAAGTTTTGGTATTATACATAGTTTCGAATTTAAAGAGTTCACTGGTTAGACTCAGTAATTTTCATATATGCAAAGTGCATTCGAAAAATTTCTTTGGAAGACTTTCTATACAATTCTCAAATAATTTCCGTACACTAAGTTTTGCTATTATGGAGAAAATTGTATCATTTGTATGCACATTTTGCTTAATAAGAACTTGTTTACTGAATATTGTGTGGGATATTAAATGCAATCGGTGTTCTTATAAACGCTATACAAAATAGTTTTGATTTGGAGAGATTTTAATAAGAACAGGAACTGTCAACAAAATTTGCCACCAAAATCAGTTTGAGTTATAAGGAAAACTTTGATATTAACTTTAATGTGCTATACCTATAAAAGGTGGTTAGGTTTAATTATAGTCATATTCAAATAGGTAGAGCTAAATAATTATATCGGCTGAAAATAAAAATATTGCATTCCCTACGGTTAGTGTGAAAGATATAAAGATTATAGATCTAAACGGTCGTAATTTTCAAAGATAATAGCAGTAGAAATAGTAGTAATCTACATTTTCTCACCTACCTAGCTTCTTAATATAAGAAAAGAGCACCATTTCCTTCCATACAAACTTTTCAATCTATCCATGGATTAAATATGCTAAGTGATAAATCATTTCAAACATTTTTAAAGTGAAAATATTTCGTGCATATGTACATCGGATATAAAGCTATGAATTCCATCTGCATAAGATGTATACATGTATCATGTTTTTGTCTTTTCTATCACATAGAAATCCACTTCTATTGCAGACATGCATCCTTACTTAAGCTCAAAGCTTCTGGATATATTTTTAGATCTAAAGGCGAAATGGAAAAGTAAAAATCTTTTAAGAAGCTTTAAGTGCTAAGAATACTACTTGACTTGTGGTTTAAGTTTCAATCAATTCCCAAACAAAACTACTATCGGATTTTCTTCTGAAAATTTCTTGATTTTTACATCTGTTTCGATTTGGAATTCAGCTAGCTAAAAAGTCTGTACGTAAAGTGGAGGAAAAAGTTGAAGAAATGCATTTTGGTTTTGAATATTTTATCACTACATTATGTAAATAGAAAAATTTGTACAATTTTTTTTGATAAAAGGTTTTTGTTTGTTGTTGCAATAAATACTCAATGTTTTATAATATTATTAAAAAGCAGTTTGATAATTATTTAAAATACAATATTAGTATACGGAATAACAAGTGCTGGATTTAAAAAAATTCTATTATTATGTTATTATTTTAGAGGCACAAAAACACATCCAATGTAGAAATAAGTCAATATAGAAGTAAATAAATGAATAGTATGAGAGATGATTGAGATTATATAATACAACAATAATATCATTCAAAATATGCACTTTATGGATGTAATCTTTCTAAAGTATTAAAAATCTATTGAAGGAAGATTGACACAGGTACACAGACATGCTAAAAAATTATGGATGAAACAGTTGAGGTAAACCGGAAACGTTTTTTAATTCTACAAAGGAATTAGTAAATATAGAGAATGAATTACTAAGTATAGATAAAATTACCGACTCAAATCACCATAAAAACACTTTTATAGATTGTTCTCACTATTGGTAGAAACATATGTCTGTATAGTATTTCTCCTCTTTGGGCGCGGGTTGAACTTCTGAAAAGGTGCGGTGATTTATCTGAAAGCCAGTGGTTGGGGCAATCCTGTTAACGAGAATTTATTTGCGAGCCGAATGGGATGTTGCACAGTTAAAATTTCATGCCGAGAAATTGCTGCTTACTCAAAACATTTGTCAGGCTAAAATTTCAGTTCTAAGGAGCAAGTTACCCATGCCGGTGACCGAGAGGGCTAAGGCGCATGTCTGTAAATTTTCTACATGCGTTTGAATTCTGTGAGGGGTGCAGTGATTTAACCGGATACGATTGATTGAAGCAATTCTACTGACAAGAATTATACTTGCAAAGCCATTGACATGTTGTAAGTGGCTTGACGTAAATATTCATCTTGACACGGATGATATTTAATTATACTAGAGCAGACCAACTTGTCGACATTTTATGCTGGAAATTTCCTATTCCTCCGTTCTTATAAACGCGTTCTAGAAGACTCTTACTTTGTTCAGAGTGCTCACTCTTGGAATATATTGTTTTACTTACAATTATTTTTAAGTTTTACAAATTTTGTAATATTTGTCTCGAAATAAATGTTTTGAATTTGGCGTCCAGCATAACAATTATCCAATTGGCTTGAATTTTTGACCTAGGATCTTTGTACATCAGCTATCTAAAGAAATTTGTAGGGTCCTACCTACATAACATGTCTATTTTTTATATATTCCAAACGTTCACCATTTTTTAAAACCTGTACATATTTCGTTAATAAAAATTATATAGGGAAAGGAAATTCTTGGTTTATTGTTCTAGACTCAATTGTGACGGAGAAATTTTGGATACTGTTTCGACACCCACCAAAATATTGTCTAGAAAGATCCGCCATAACGAGGTCGTTTAATTGGACAAATATAAATAAAAATTCATTTTATATATTCCAAAATACATAGTAGATGTACTAAGACTTTCTTTGTTAGAAACTTTTCATAAAATCCATTCTAAGATCGCTATACGTTGGGGATTTCTCAACTCTGAAGCAATTTGGAAATAATGGGACCCTTGGTCAATGTCTTGGATTTTTGTGCAGAACATACTCGAACGTTTCTTCCCGTAGAATCATAACTAGAAATAAAAAATTAGAATTCCCGTCTAGGAATTCGAAAAATGGCTCTTACCCAAAATTCAATCAGCCTATCGGACAGCTCCCTTGTTCTCTGTAAACTTTTGTTTCTAGAAATTTTTAACAAAATCACATTCCTAGTCCGACATAAATATAGAAAATCTGGCACTTTTGATACGCTCTGTATATAAGGTGATTCTAATCACGGCATACAACTGCAGTCAATAACACAATATCTAAAAGATTTAAAAATCAAGTATCCATGCATTGCACTACTCGTCAACTTCAATACTCCTATTTTTCCTAATGGCAAAAGCTGCAAATCAAAATGCTGAATAGAAACTTTTAACTAGATATGGTATAAGAGCATCTGTTTCTATTGAAAGGACATCCTTAATCCTTTCAAATTACCGGTTTCAATTGAGGAGACTGTAATTTCCTGAAACATTTACTCTGCGGTGACTATTAATAAGTTTCAAGGGCAAACGTTCAAGGTAATTCATTAAAGGTCTATCACCAGTTTACGGAACATATGACATACTTCTGAATAGACAACAGCTTCAATCTCGAAAAGTACTCGTATTTGGAAGTCATCACTTAAATTTGTATGTGTCTCAAATTAAATCATTTCACCCATGTGTGAATTAAAGGCTTGTTTTATAAATAACAACACAACACCTCTGACTCTTGGGAAGAGCAGGCACTTTTGTAAAGGCAAAAATGTAATAAATTAACACAATTTACTCGAATTTACAAGGAAACATATAAAAGCCTATGATTTTTATACATTTCTTAAATGCTCTTATATTCTGAATTACTTGAATGATTTTATGGAAGTACTTCAAACTTTGGAATTTAAAAAAGATGCAAAGTTGAATTGTTTCCAAGAAAACAGTCTCAAAATAACGAACATTTATTACGCGCTGATATTTTTGTTCTCCATATGTGTTTAATATCCTCCACGATAAAATGAAGCATGAGGCAATTTAAAAATGCCCCCAGAACTTTCTTCAACAACAATAAAGTTTTACTTTTGTCGTAATTTATAAATATTTAACGTCACATTCACATTTGCCTGAAATTTCTTCTGTAGAATCACTCTCCTGATGGTGTATTGCCATCAGTATTATATCGTTCTGAAGCTTTTGCTCTTCTTGTGCGAAAAGGACTTAGTAAGCTGTAAATAAAGGAGCATGTTGAGTAATAATCACATTACGAGGAATAAGACTGTTGTCACGATGTGAAAATTAATTTCTTAGAACACAAAAATTCTGCACTTGATGAAGACGGGACTATAAAACCACTGTATAAAGTATGATAGTACGGTGCAGAGAAATCGAGACAAGGCATAATAGCCCCTAACCCTTTGTGTTGGATGCAATCTACGATAAACCATGCTTTTAGAAAATTACATTTTGCAACGTATGTGCAGATATAGAATATATATATAGGATGAATGTGTATTTCATTTCGTTTTATCTTACATTTTCGCTCCAAGAATTACTGCAAATTTGCAAAATAGAGATGTTTTCAGGGCTTGGCAATTTTGCCCCCTTGTGGGACTGGGTTCTACTATTTACACAAGCTTCTACAGAACTAATTAGTTTACTTATTATAGAAAGTCAATTTTACTTATGCTATCCATATCCATACATATATGCTACCCTGGATGTTGTAATGAAATATACATTTGCATTAAATACTGAGTTTCCTCGCTGTTATATTTTTAATTCTCATATATTGTAATAATACACAATGTCTCCTGGATTGAGGAGAAAGGAAAACTATATAGACCCAAAAACAATTCTAAGGAGCAGTCGTTAAAAGGAAGAAATATGCTGTTTATCTGAATGATATCAGCTAACCGGAGAGATGTAACAGTCACCAGCATTGCTTATTGTGGAGTTGTCCACAGTTAGAATTGATAACCAAGGTTATACAGATGATACCATGTATTATTTTTGTTAAGTGAAAAAACGATTAGGAGATCTTTGATCGCATGCAAAATGCCTTAAACACTGTATACGAATAAGTATATGGGACAATCTGATAACCCTTCTAAAAAGGAGAAAACTCAACTTAAAAACTCCTTCTATAGAGGAAAGAAAAATAAGTAAAAAAGAATCAAATATTTTATTCTTACGCTAGATCAAAAGCTTACCCGGAACGATCTGAAAATAAACTGTAAATACACAACGATCTTATGGACCTTCAAATGACTTTTTGGTATAATTTGGTATAGCTTAAGCCAAAGCTGATATCTTATTATGGTAGTACTTGGCTATAACAAGAGCAATGTTCACTTGCAGTGCACTGGTGTGGTGGCCAAAAGTACAACAAGTAACTGTACCGGCAAGCTTGTGAAAATTGCAAACGTATCTGTCTAAAAGTTAAGGCATTAAGGCATTAGAAGGTCCATTACTTTTCCGTCTAGAGCGGGTGGCTGTAAAGTATGCGATCAAACTTCAGGGACCTTGGAAAAGGTATCCCCTGTCTTATACATAAATGAATCGCTTGTATGATAATTAGATGAATCTTCAAAATATCTCGGTACTGCCTCAATAGTTTCTCAAGTAAAAATCCATGCTATAAAGCTCTTCACGCGAATTAACACAACATGCTTTGCGTAAAAATAACAGGTCTATTTGTTTGTAGAAGAACTATCAAATGCCTACACTTACATTGGAGTGAGTACAGACAGTGATAGTGACAGATAGTGTAAAATAGTGACAGATAGTGTAAAATAGTCAGAATCGTCAACTACACCCGACTCGCCAAAATTATGGAAATATTTATGTCAGCGTTTAGTAAGAAACATCATCAAGTCACCAGTTGAGCGTCCGGCACGAAAACCATATTGGCAATCGTGAATTAGGTGATTAGTAATTGTCTCAAAGGCCTTTGACAGAATCGAAGTGGTTGCGATTGGTCTATAATTAGATAGATCGCTAGCCTCTCCCTTTTTAGGAATTGGTTGAACATAAGAGAATTCCCATGAAGATGGAAAAATACCTTTAGAATAATTTCGTCAAAGGTTTAGCCAAGGACACGTCGAGGTTCACAAGAACTTTAGAAACCTCTGGCGTGTGGGAATGTGGTGGCCCTCGATTATACACAAATAATATACTATATTTGGTGATGAAAGGCACCCTGTCAACTTCCGCCTTGGTGTCACCATATTTGGTCATGACCCCTCTGAATAATATCTTATTTTATCGATTAATGCAACTGTAGTAGAGCTCGAGAGCATATGAATTTACTAATAAAAAAGGTGGTGGAGTCACGGCAAGATATGGACGTCAGAGAACTTTATTATTTATCCCCCTTGAATTACATTAATCCTATATCCAAAAAATAACAGAAGAATTTTCCGTCAAACACTATTCCAGAAACTTTCTAAAAAATTCTGGTTTCCAACATTTACTGTATACGGGTGCTGAATATTTTCGGTGTTTAAAAACAGTGTAACAAATTTTTCATACATTATTTATTTCCTGTGCTGCCTGAGTAATTTACATTTCGATTTAACCCCCAGTATATCGTAGAAAAGTTCTCATAAAAGTAAGAAGCGTGAGCAGAATATATACCACATTTACGCTGAGAAGATTTCCTAATTTTCCTCATTTAAATTACTGCATAAGATAATGGTGAGAATTATTTCAAGCACTTTTTTCTATCACCGAATTAGAAGCATATATAAATCGTCCTTTGAAACATATCACGTTTGGAATTTTTATAGTTTGGTACTACTCTTGTGGTTTCTCGTTAAAATGGAACGTTCTATGTGAAATTTATATGAAACTACAACAATACAAGGCATACCAGAAATTTAAACAAAGGAACTTCGAAACAAAACAGTAAAAATAAAGTTTCAGGGATGTTTTGTGCAACCACAACTAGTTTATCAAAGAGCATAAGGTTTAAATCCTATAAATGTAAAGTGGAATGAAACAGCTGGTTGCCATATAACCGGACCACAAAAGTTTGCATTGTACTGTGAGGTAACCGTTTTGCATTGGAAGATTCAAGAAAATGGATACAACGTTTATGGGTTGAAAATAAAAAATTCTTTTTTATCTTTTACATTTTAAGAATCCCGGCAATTTGTTCGCCTCTCGTATTCACAATGTATCAGAAAATCAATGAAACTGTTCCAAAACAAAACACTTCTTGTTTGCTTCCTTCAGAAAAGCTGATTACATATATTTTTTGCTGTGGATTCTTTCATTGCATTGGTTAAGTTCTCCCTGCCATTACAGGTGGTGCTGCAAAAATTCTATGAAACCATCTTAAGTTGCAATAGAATCCAATAACAAAGTCTAATTTCCATGAAAAAAGGCTAAAGTTTCCAAGTTTTGTGGAGGTACACCTGCAAAGAACATTAGGAGCAACGGAAATCTGCTAAGCCCTTTCGTACTAAAAATAGTGCACGATTTTAATTGGTATGCTGCTAGTGTATCGCACATGTTATTGATTTAATTATATACATTAATGTTGGTTGCTAGCTTGGAAGTCGGGTGCACATCGTAATCTAATCAATGCATGGTTGATTCTACATTCGGTTCCTATGTTCTAAACATAATTAACCACCATGTTACCAGAACAATTGTTAATTAATAGATTAAATGAAAGGAGGACCTATATAAGGCTAGACAGTCTATTTTTAAACCTGGACCTAATTCAAGAAAATAAAATATCCTGTAAGTAAATATAGGCAGACGATATGCATAAAAAACTTTCGTAAACAATTTAAACTAAATTTTGAGTACAATAAAATCTAAACTCTGCACTTCTGAACAGAGATTTGTTGCTGAGTTTTTCTTTATATAAAAAGTCTTAAAATTTACTTTATATCTCCAACGCTTATAATATCCATGCCGTATTGCCCTCCCTCCTCTTTTCATTAGTGATGTCTTATCTTTTACGTCTAATCCAATTCACAGTTTCGTAGACGACTGTAGCCTCGATTTCACGTATTCGTTTGAATCAGTTCCTGACGCTTATTAAACTGCTGCTATTAGTAATCGAGCACGTATGATCGGATCACTAAAAGGCAACACGGGACAGAAAAAATATTGTTCCAACGAAATAAAATAATAGTGAACCCAAGATGGAACCCTGAGGCACTCTGAATGTCAAGCACATTTTATAGCAGTTTTAGGGAGCTATGCATATTCCCAACAAAATCTGGTTAACTATAATCAATTGTTCCTATTTCGGCACCATAAGAACGGAACTCATAGTGACCTATACGTTAATCCGTCTTACCATCCATCTGCCCTGCCCGTACACATGTTTAGGAGACCATTTTGAACAGAATCCTCGGGCAAAGCCATAGGCAAAATGTACGACTGTTTTTCTTGCCTCTAATAATATCATAGAAAAGGTAACATTTTCTGGACTGACTTTGAGATTGTGGTTTTGCAGAAGTAGTGATCTTTCTTCCTTCCTTCCTCTATTCTCACTTTCTTAATATTAATATAGTGAGAAGCAACTGTGAAGGCATAGTATAATTGAAATAAATAAGTTATTCATTATTTATCTTTAAGTTAAATGATAAAAGCAAGTCATAGATAATATTGCTAACACTTACGATACAAACATTTAATCAGGCTCAGGCTGTACTACACAGCCTGAAAATCAATATTTGTAATAAGGAAAGACTTAGTTACCTTAGGTTTTAAGTTATTCTCAACATTAATGGGAAGTGCTAGTCCCAAGTCAATCATATTGATGAAACTTGTAGCCAGTCAGTGTAGTAGACACTAAGGAAACAATTTCTTGGAGTCAACTTTTACTAATATAATTCGCATACACCTTTAAATCATCAATCCTATACTTCGTGAATATCTGACGTGTGACGTGAATCTGTGACGTGTGAATATCAAAGGTACTCCAAATTTCAATTCAATTTTCAACTGCGAGAAAAAGATTAAGAACTGCGAAAATATATGTAGATTCCCATCGAGCTAATAACTGCTATTGTTGCTCTTCAAATAATTTATGATATCCAATTAAAACGATTTACTACGTCAGATATGTAACTTAGAATTTTATTTGTCTGCAAGTATTAAAATATTGACCTTATCATTAATTGCTACCGTTTTTCTAATCAGCAAAGACGTTCTCAGATAAGGATTGAAATTAATAAAGATAGACGTGTTTAATAATCAATAACCAGTCCGTAATAAGATCAGTTTAAATTGACATCGCGATATGAGTGTATTTCTAATTTTACTCTACTTAATTTTAATTTCTGACTTTATTAGTCCAAATCCTGACTCTATCCAGCCAAGTTCGAAATTATCAATTGTAGAAGATCAGGGTTTTGTCGCATATGTGAAAACACCTCGAAAGTTTGGTGAAATTAAAAAATGTACAGCTCAGTTTGAAACAGGTTTTCCAACAGCCAAAACATATTTGAAATTAATGCTTTAAATATTCCTTTATTATAGATCAATATCCTTACGATATCGATTTAAATGCATCGAAAAGTGAAGAAATCGAAATGCCAGAGGCGAAATTTTATCACGGTTCTCTACATCGAAATGTGGTATTCGTGTTATGAAATTGTCAAATGCATCTCATGGAAAATGGAAAATTGAGGTGCACAATGATAACAAACAAAAAATGGTTGAAGAGATACAAATCACAGTACTCCCAAAAGCTGTAACAAATATTTCAACAACTGTAAAAATAGCTGCTGGAAAGGGTACTTTATCATGCAGTAAGCCTGAAAGGACAAGATATTGTCGCATAATCAGTGATAAAGGTGAAGTTACTGAACTCTGTGATCTTTACACTACCTTTCGGGAGCCAAGCACTTGGTATTGTCATACATTACATTATGGTGATATTAGAGAAACCACAGAAACTATCAATGTATTTATTCAAAAACCGGAAATTTCTTCCGTTGCTACTTTGGAAGAAACAGACGATTACTATGTAATGAAGTGCCAACTTCCTGAGGAGAAAATTTATGGATGCAAAGCAGAATTTCCTGACAAAAAGAGACTATTACACATAGCGGAAGGATTAAATAGTGGTAGATATACAACTTTAAATACTAAGTACGTAACGATTTTCTATAAATTCAACATGGTACCCAAATTATTTCTCTCAAAATAAGTGAATGCTTTTTGATCTGGATTTGATACAAATTACAGGAATTTGCCAATGTTTTCATCATCATCATCATTAGCTTAACTCAATCCTTGAATAATTTTAACAGCCCCGCGAGATGTTGCAATTTGGGGCTCTTCTCAGCAAAGCAGGAACTTGCAGTGCTCTAAAGTCCATCTACATTATCCAACCACCATACATCAGCCCTTTCGCACTTACTGGAACCTTCAGGGTTACCTTTATGAGTAGCTTTTGATCGTTTTGGTGGTATTTATTAAGAGAACCCATTCACGCCATGTCAACTTGCCAGATATAAAATTAAGATTAATAAAAGGTTATGAGATGTACATCGAAACCACTATTGAGTGGATTAGTACTATCGAATTGAAGAATATTGACCTTGAGGCTTCATACTATAAATTTTACTCTAAATTTGAACTAGAAAAACTCGGTCGGTGATATTTGGCATAGAGTAACTGCTTCAAAAAGTTTCCTAATGAACGTTTGTACTTCCACCTTTAAATTGCGATTGAAAGCTTTCTTTCCTTCAAAGAGAGCATGGCAGGACAATAATTAAGGATTCTTTTAACATTTAGTGCTTTCTAATATTTGTTTTCCTTCGCCTATAAAATTCAGAGCCATAAAGGTTCCAATTTCCAAAGTTATGGATTTAAAAGCGTTTGAAATCATAAAAGGAATGACCTCAATACCTGCAACCATTCAAAAGATTTTAAAATTTCTGTGGGTTATGGAGAACGTGGTTTTTTGTAGTTATCAAATGGGGAATCGCAAAGGCACAGAATGCCATTTTCAAATGCCCTCATGATTATTGTGTGTACCTCACAAAGATTCATTTTTTTTTATTAGACGCTTATATGCTTTGATATTTGTTGTGAATTGGACTTGATTTTCAGCTTGGATATAACTTAAGGATTAGGTGATTTGATTTTTTATGGATGGATGCTGGATGCTGAAATGAATGAGCCTTTCAAAATTCAAGTATTCGTAAATGCACTTTTAATTTTTGATGAAAATAGGAGGAGTACTTCATTAGTTCAGCATTTATTAGCATTACGTCACATAAGAGTACATTGAAAAATAAAAGTTCTGAGTCGGCTCATACTCTCTACGCTTAAACTTAAACGGACTCAAAACAGAGCGGATTTAAAACTTAAGCGAACTGAAATTCCGATCGGACTTAAATTTAATCGAACTCAAGCAGTGACGGTATTTGAGATCCTCTTACAATTTGAATCAATAAAAAAAAAAGAGTCGCTTTACCTTTTGAGTCCGCTCATTAATAACTCTGGATACCGAATATCGGGTCCACCAGTTCCAGATTATCGCTAATTGGAACCTTAATTCATTCCAATTAAGGTGGGGTGGCATGCCGACCTGATTCTATCACAGAAATAAATCATGCAGGTCAGCATATGGAAAAGATGGGAGACAGGAGAGCATGTTGTAATGATTCCTTATACAATCGCCTCTCACTACATTCATATATAGTGACAACGTGTCTCAATTAGTAGAAAAGCTTTCATGAGAAAAATATATGTAAAAATACATTTAGTCAGAGAGACCTTAAAAGCTTTCACTTTTTCTGCCGGCTATGGTCGACCCTCAGAGACCTTTATGACTGCGTCTTTTTAGAGCTTACGTTTTTGTGCACCATCTCACCATTTAATTCTTATTATAGTTAAAAATTTACTTAATTTGTTTACTTATTATATTTTAACAGAATTATTTTTATTTCAGCCTTGAGAAGGGTTTCTGTGTTTTAGAAATAAAGAAACCCCTGAATGAAGATGAGAAAGGCATCTGGATATTTTATCGAGAAGGAAAGAGTTGGCTAAATGGCTGTATATTTTTCTTAGGTGAAAAACAAGCACTAATCCGTAAAGCTATTGAACAATTAGAAGATATAACTACAATAGAAGTTATCGAATCAGAAGGGGAGACTACGCTCGAGATTAAATGCAAGGTTCCTTTCAGTTTAGATAGCTGCTATCTTCGCGCTCCATCTAATACTATTTATTTTCAAAGTAAATGGGACTTCAAAAATACCAAAACTTTAGGTTTGTGCATATTTAAGAATTTACCAACTATTCCTGGTCGTTGGATTTGTGGACTATCCGGTCCTGATTATGAAACCGAAGTTATTCAACAGTTCGAAGTGAGATGCTAAAAGACAAAACAAAAAATATTCGAAGTAATAATTTCCTTCTCTTAAGGTTATTGTAAGGTCTAAATATGGAGAAGCGATAACTGAAAAGGTGGCTGTTGACAAAGGCGAATCTGCAGATCTACTATGTAAGAGTGCATTATCTGAACCTATTTCAGACTGTGCCTTTACCGATCCTTTGGGTAATGTGTATATTCTGTCGAATTACTTGAAAAGCAAATCCACGTAAATATGTATACCACAGT
>QYTT01087837.1:22118-37491 GCA_006980735.1 Dasypogon diadema | reverse complement strand
AAAGATGGGAGGATTGGAAGATGAGGGGATGTGGGGATGGGAATATGGGAGCTGGGAATATGGGAGCTGGGAAGATGGAAGATGGGAGAATAAGAAGATAGGGGTGGGAAGATGATAAGGTGGAACATGGTGGAATTACGGGTATCCCGGGCAACGTCGGGTACGGGCAAGCTAGTATGTAATAATAAATAATAATAAATATGTAATATATTTAAAATCGCACAAACCACATATATTTTAATAGTATAGTGTATTTAATAGTAAGTTTTAACTATAACAAATTTCAAAAAGGGGATTATTATTAATTAATTAATTCAATTATTTACATTGTCCTAACCCTTACTTCCTACAGTTTACTGAAAACACGATGCCAACACCAAGGGATGCACAAGAGATTATTCTGCTCTCAGCCTTTGGGAAATATAAAAAGCACCTCTGGATGAAATGAAGCGGCTAATGGAAATGTTGCTGAGAAAAGAACAAACACTGTATCATTAAATGTGACGTGAACGCCCATCATACGCAGAAGCACAAACGAGGTGAGTACCTTTTAGAATTCCTGGCAAAGAATAATTTAGATATGAATAAGAAAAAAAATCATACCATCTTGTTACCAATGTTGTTTTCCGGGAGTTACTAAACTTGACCCTAACTAGTAGAACCCTGACGAATAGAATAACTGCCTGACTTATTTAAAAGAGGAATCAATGGTAAGAAAATAGCTTCAAGAAGCACTGATTTATTAATACGGATAGAGATTTAAATAAACTACAACCCAGACTTAAACGAAACGAAAACTTAGAAAACCGAGTGGCCATTGTTGCGACACGCACTTCCGGATCATGTGCTATCGGAATACAATTCGGTAATTCTTGTTCTCCTTTGAGTAGAGAAAAGTGGTATTAGTGCACTTACTTACTAACACTGTTTGAAGTTCTAAAGCACAGAATAGGTAATAAATCAGAAGTCTCATTGAGAACGAAAAATTGTTCTATAGAAATGAAATCTTAGGCCTAGGCTGTCGTTTGGCTATTCTTCCCGATATCTTGAGATAATGGCAAACGCTAAAGAACAACAACAAAGTACATGCATCCACCACCACCCACAGGTTCGAAATCCCATAATAATCATTTTTTATAAAGTAGTGAACAAAACGTCCGTTTACTTTGTTATTCTTGGCGGGATTTCCGATTTGTTCTCCATTCTGCACCCAAAGTCTAACAACATTCACGCCGAAAAGCCACTATCTAGTTCACGTCTATGTATTATATGGTAGATATGATAGACTCATCGATGGAATTAGGGGTGATATCCATTGATATTTTTGCTTCTGCTTGCTCTGACTCCAAATTTGAATGTCATTTAGACAAGACTTTATTCTACGGAATGAATCATAACTCATAGTTGTGGGTATTTAAGTTCGGGCTGGAGGACAGCCAGTCTTCAGTAGCTATCAAATCCAGCATATTATTTGTTAACCAATCCGCTGCGGTTCTCGCTTTATGACCTGGAGAAGAATCCTATTGGAGCGCCTGTTGTTGATTGTGGAAAAGCATCTGACGTAAGTGCTTTACTGTGTGTTCTAGAACCGTCTGCTAATACACACTCCCCACCAAACCATTTTTGATGCAAGATGATGACCATGCTCAACTTTAGGGGCAACGCAAAAAGCTTCTGTAGACATTTGGGAATTATGTATGGAATAATACATCTGGTAAATGCCCACCTCAGCTTTGCTGGCACATTTGCTTTCTTTTCATGAAATTTTCAATCACAATTGTGCACAAATTTTGCGCACACGCAGCAAAAATGTATGCACACATTTGTCAACGCTGTCACCGCGTGAAAAAGTAGAAACTTGGTCTACTTTGGGCGTTGTGTGCGTCGTGTTAAAGCCTTGCCCCATTTGAATTTTGTACATTCTACTCAAATGTTAACGCACCTGCCGCATTTGCCGCGTCTGCCGTCGTGAATGGCTTAATTCATCTAGGTAGACAGCAGGCCTATATTTATCGCGTCAATTGTAAAATGTTAATTTAAATGCCAAAAAGTCGAACTATATTTTATATAATTAGTAAGTAAATATATTTTTTATATATTTAAAATCAGAAATCCTCTAAAAATTTATAAAAATACTGCGACAAAAAAATAAATCGAAGTAATGAAATTTCTTGAAGAAATGCTGAATTCCAGCAAGCGAACTCATATTCAAATCATTGGGGGTATATGCAGAATTCTGTATATACAATATATTTAGGGACTTTTTGTATTTATAACACCTATTCCAGTTAGATGTAGAGGACATTTTTCTTTTCCTGGGTATATTAGGTAATGTTGAATAATTTTCTTCTTTACAGGCTTGGAAAATGAATACAGGTATCAGAAAGTAGCAATTTATAAGGATACTATGTACTTCCATCCGTTTGAATCACTGCCAAGGAAACCTTTCAACTTTACAGAGTTATAGCAGTTATCAACCGAAAAGCATGACACAACCAACAAACATAGATGAAGAGCTGAGGACGACGTTTTCAAAAGACTTTTCTGTTGAGCTAGCGGAAAGCACCAAGAACATTGACTACAGTACATGGAATATCCACTTTGAATCGTACACAGATAGTCTGGAAAATATGTACAAAAACATATTAATTGATGGGCTACCCACTAAAGCGTTAATAGATACAGGTTCTACCTTCACACGTATAAGATCCGACTGCGCAAAAAATTTACTATTAAATCCCAAGTTTGTAAGCACAAATACAACAGAAGTGGAGAAATCCAATCAACATAATCGGTGAAGTCACAGTCGATATAGAAATTGACGATATAATCTTTACTAATGTCCAGTGTTGGATAGTTTCCTCCCGTAATCAAATTGAGCCGGAAGTAATCATCGGCCAGGATATTTTATCAGCTGCCCATGTCATAATTACTCCTGCAGGTATAACGTTCCAACCTACCAACAGCATGAAACCAAGCAATGGAGAAGATTCTGCCCTGCCTATAACTTATATCCAAGATTTAAAAATACATCACGAATCACCAAGCCATGAAGCTACCTCAGGATTAGATAAAAGCAATAGTAAATGCATTCCACTTGAGAATTACGCTAAAATATCGGATAAACAATCCATTTCGCATAATACATTTACTTTGCAACAGATGACCAAATTTATTACTATTGATAATCTGATTATTGACGCATTTATTGACACTGGGGCCAGTGTATCTCTCATAGCAGACAAGTACTTAGCTTTTCTTCCTAATGGTTATGAAATTCACCCCTTTCGTCTTTTTATAAATAACTCAATTATATCGAATGGATATATAATAGTTACGCTGGAAATAGATGAAATTATCTTTGATAATGTGATATTATTCGTTTTGAGTGCCAAACTATTGAAGGACAAAGTAATTATTGGTGCCGACGTTATAAATAAAGCGAAAGTAATTATCAATTCTGGTGGTATTCGGTTTAGAACGCTGTTAGTAGATGATTTGGATAAAGATTTTTAATGATTTGTATACTTTTAGAACATTTCAACTGTATATGGGGCTTTTATGAAAATATTTTTAAATTGTAAAATAAAATTGCAAATTAATCTATAAGCCTGTGTGTATATGTTAGGAGAATAGTCCTAAAATAATAAATAAGTACATTTTATTTTGCATTACATTTTTTTATATCTTACTTCCTTAATAATCTGATTATAGAAATCGATTGAATTCAATTTAAAGGCAAGAGGACTGATATCTCGAGAACTATATAAAATATCAGTACGTGTGAGGTCTCAAATGAAACAATACTACAGTTTAGGGTCTGGGGGAGGGGGCTTCTCACACCGTTTTCATCGCAACTAGGTTGATGTTTTTTATATGAAAGATTTGTTGACTTAACAGCAACAAGTCTTGCAAGATTCCTAACGACAAATACTCATGGATTGACCAAAACATACGGAATCCTATTGTAATAGGTTAGTCTTGCAAAACTGCAAAGTGATTCATAATCAAGATACCTGCCTGATTTCTTGCCGCTAAACTTAATGTGCAACTACTGTCGAAACAGCTATAGAAGAATATCCGTGATATGGATTTCCATGACAAAAAAAACATTCTGTGTAATTAGTAGAAGGTCGGCTTAGCTTTTCTTCGTCAGCCTTAAGGCTCTTATACAGTTATCTTTCTATCAGATTGTTAAAGCACACGATCCTGTAATGTGATGTTCCTCAACTATTATTTTCTTTTTTGTTTATTTAAAAACGACTTGCTTACGATGTCCAAGTGTATCCTAGCAGACGTAAAGGCCTAGAGGATTGCGTTGACAGACTGAATGAGGATTTCCAACATATTCATGTTCCTATGTCTCAGCCCAATTAGGCAAATTAAGATAATTTTGGATTGGTGCTAGGTGCTCGTCGAACTCTGCTCAAATTTTTTACTTGGTCTATCCATCAAAACTTATTGAACAAGACACGGTCTAATATTTTTGGACAAATTGATATGCTGGCTGCTTTTTCTTACCTGTACAATGAGACGCAATTCTTTAAATCTGGCAGATCCCTTAGCTTCTTATTCCTAGATTTCTATTGCACTATGATGAGCGATCATACTCCGTCTGGGCTGTGTACATATGGAATGGTCTTTCTGATGGTGTGCAGCAGTAGGATATCTATAGACGGTAAATCCAGGGCGGTACATTTTTTGAGAGACATTATTGATCAAAAAGGAAATTATATCGTAACAAGTTACTCCATTTTAACAGTCTTACAAACACAACCCTTCAGTAAAAAAAACTTCGAAATTAGAACTCAGATTTCAAATACTTCATTTGCAAGACAGTAACTCTAGCCCATAATCCTCCTATCGTTTAGTTTAGGTACCCCTAAACAGAAGGTAAGTTCAACTAAATTTTCTAACGACAGTTGACTATTAATAATTTTAAGAGTAAATTAAATAAATAAAAAGTAAATTTATGTAGCACTTTAATATTAAAAAAATTTCCGTTATTTGTTTATTGCATAAACAATTTCAATACCAGGGGAAAATTGATTGTAATAAAAAGTAATAAAAAAACGGGGACCTCATGTTTGCATTTAATTTTGTTTTTGGTAATGGTGGTTTGTATGCTGATAAATTTTCTAGAGAGAAATATCACCGTAACATGAAATTTATTGGAAAATTAGTTAGAAAATAGTTATTCAATAAAATTGTTCAAATACGTCCCGTCATAAATCCTAAACCAAGCAATAATCAGGTGGTTAACAAATAAATGAGGAGTTTAAATTAATCGGAATGATTCAACCGTGCCCACCTGCACAAATTCACAACTATTTTATATGCCGTATATGCTGTATGCAGTGAGATTAATAAAAAAGAAATAATCTAAAAATTTCAATTGAACTAGAGAACTCAGAGCATTAGATATCCATCTCAGGTATGGTTTATGAAAATCGCAATAAATCATATGTACTAGCTTGACATCCGTCGATATGGAGAAGGGAATAAACATCTGAAAAAGTCTTTGCTCAGGAGATGCATCATGTGCTTCTGACAGTTTCGTTGTGATATATTCAACTGAAAAGCGAAGAAAATCGATTTCTTACCTGTCACTTTGAATATACAACCTTCCTGCTGCCACAGCGAAATCGAACCGAGTTCCATAAATTTTCAACAAACTCATGACCATTGGATTTATTTTCATCCCCTTCGTTTTGTACAAAACAACTATCCTTGATACATGGTTTGAGAAATAGTGATTTATTTGTGGAGAATACAGTATCGTATTTTTTTCAACATAATAATGGAGTATTAGTTCATTTCACACTCTGTACATTCTCAAAAACAATCCCAACAATATTATGTGAGCCCCAATGATGGGCATTTGATGCGCGTTTGTTTGCATTATTTACACTCCGGGATAGATAATACGTAGATAATGTATAGTCTACGTAAACAATGTAAACTTTCGTGTATTCTCAAAAGCCGCTATTTTAATTTTTGTATCCTTTTTTAAGGTGTCCTATTGGCCTTTTGATTTGAGAAAAGATGGGAGCACTTGGTGGACAAAAGTGTTTAGCAAAACTTTAGAAATTAAATTTACACTTGAAAATGTGTCCGCGCGTCTGTTTACTTGCACACTTTTCAAGTGTAAATTAATTTTTTTAAAGCTTAAAAAATTATCTCTTAGATTTCGACAGATCAGCAATATTAAGTATTTGAAAAAAGTATTCAAGATCTGCTCCTGATAGAGAAGTTACTTACTTTTTGCTTTTTCTCTTATGCTACATCTTATGATGCAATAAGAGACTTTTGCAAATGTGCTCCTCATATCAAAAATATCTCAAGTTATTATTTGTGAACCAGCCCGAGAACAAGCAATAGCTATCCCCATTTCAGAATTTAATTTATTTAATATTCATTGTCTACATTGTCCACACAGGTTACATTGTCTACGTGAAGTATTGCGACAAAGACTACATCATTTTTTACGCGTCAACAATGGCGTAATTTACGTTATGCAGACAATTTGCCCATATCTGATTGAGCTTTTATTTTACAGAAGTAGGAGCAGGTTTTCTTTTTATAAAACTTGCAAAGAAAAGAAATAAATATCAGCAAATCAGAATCTTTAAATATGCCTAAGATAAACTGTATTTCAAAGGTTTTCCTA
The DNA here is from genome assembly GCA_006980735.1 of Dasypogon diadema. Lineage (NCBI taxonomy): Eukaryota > Metazoa > Arthropoda > Insecta > Diptera > Asilidae > Dasypogon > Dasypogon diadema. Next base: position 30,821 of record QYTT01087837.1, on the reverse strand, counting down.
TGGGAAATATGCCTGTTCATTCGTCGTTCAAAAATGTAAATTGGAGCCAAAGAAAGGCAAATATTCAATTCACTCGTGAGAATTCAAGGAAGCAGGTGGAGTAAAATTGAAGTATTGGTTCAGATTTAAAATCCGATTTCAAATATAAGTCGTAAAATTATCGTTACATAAACAAAGACTTCAATTTTCAAACTATATTGTTTGCTTAGAGAGCTAGTTAATTAATTAATTAACAAGTCCTTTTTAGGAAATTCAAGTAGGATCATGACAAACAGCAAAGGAAAAGAAGAAAAAATCTATGTCTACCTAATTGAAAACAAATCAAAAAATAATAATATCATACATCTAGTTCAACATATGTAAAATACCAAGGTATTTATACCTTGTCGCAGTGAAAGTGTTTGTGTATCTTAGTGATGCGATAAGGTATGTCGAGGGTAGCGACTCAGTAACAGAAGTACTGGTGAACTGCCAGTAGGGTCTTCCATGCCGAACAAATTATCACTGAAACATCAGACCAAATATACATATACATGTCACCCAAGTGGTAAATCGGCTAAGTCGAAAAATCCACCATCTGTAAAAATTGGTCGCATAGATTTTGGCCGATATGTGACGTCATTAAGATGTATACAAATAGGGAGTTTCGCAGTTTGGCAGTTTGGCAGTTCGGCAGTTTGGCAGTTCGGCAGTTATAAAGTGGTGGAGCTAATGCAATTAAGTTTTTCAACTGCAACGACAACGAATGAATTAAAACGACTTGATCTGAGAGACGCGTCCGATTTTCGGAACGAGGTGGCTTTCGTTTCTTATTCTGAATATTTGTCTTATGATTCACCAATACCACCGCCACCGCAATGCTAACTTGTATGATACAGTGTGAGGTAGCACAGATGACAATCCCAAAGGAGGTTTTACTCGGTATTGCACACAGGGAGACTGAAGCAACTTTCGTGGATGCCAAATGGAAGGAGGTGATTGATATGACCCTAAGCAATAGAAATATGGTGGAAAGGCTTGCAGATTGAAGAGTAATGGATGGTAACGTTGCTCAATTACAGAGTCATTCAATTTGTGGTGTGGTGGAACATAGATCCAGAAGGAATGAGAAGAAACTTGTAAGGATTCCTGGGAACCTGTCGAAATACACACAGGTATTGGAGAGCAGTCTGAAAGAAAACATGAGAAAAACACATAAACCCTTAAGAAATGCAGAGTCTCAACTGGACAATAAGCGACACATTTTGGAAGACATGCCCTATTAATTGAGTTGACGACCCCACTCCCTGGTGGAATGGCGGAATGAGGTTTAGGTATAAACGCTGTGTTGCCTTTATCACAGCCAATTAAAATTATAGCATCTATTTTGTAACATAAAATTTTGGCCTTGTGGCTATTTCTTGATGTATTATATATGCGGCTTATCATGTGATCAACTTTAAGTGGAATATTAAACATAGAGTGTGTTCTTTTTCTTGTAAGTATTAGGAACCAAAAAACACAGCATGTGGATTTGGAGTCGAACCAGCGACCTCCCAATCTCCAGTGGCGTGCCCTAACGGCCTAACCACTGGACAACCCAAACGACTGCCTCTTTTCGTCAAAATTTTCAAATTTCTAAAAACAAATTTGCTTATCGTCGTCATACTTAACATAATTAAAGGAAAGACAAAAAATTGTTCCCTAATTTTCGTAGTATTTAAACATGATATATTCCTCTAAGTTTACTATAAATATAGAACCACAAATTTTCCGTACAACATTTATTACTGAAAACCTATTTAAGACTACATAAACATGAATTAATGGTCAGTCAGACCACTTTTAGTTTTCACAACCGCTTCTTGGGGTGCTTTCCGTGAACTTGTTCGTAAATTTCGGTTCGATATGCCCCATTCTTTATTTTTACATGCCGCAATTTTACTCTATTAACGTTGGAGCATAGATGTACTATGGGGTTCATGCCTGACGATTATTGCGGTGGACAGAGCTAACTTTTACAGCTGTAGAGCAATCGTAATTGCACATATATTGCGGTGTGTTCGGGTCATTATCATGCCAGACGATAATCTAAAGAGTTTAGTCCTAATTTATTATCATTTGCACTTCCTTCAGAATACCTAAATGGTTTTCTAGGCAAAATTAACGCCTCACTGCATTTTATTCATGTAATTTAAATTTAGTATCTATTTGAGTTTACTGGTCATTAAGATATAAAGCTCTGGATATTTCTTGAGACGTTGTAAAAACAGAACGCTAAGAATTAACGTTAATTATAGTACATCAATATTTCTTCAAATTATCGTACAAAAATCAAAAATAAAAATTTTTTCCTTTGTTTAAAATTCCATGAAAAGCAAAATTTTGAAGATGGAAATATCTAAGCGAAGTGGCAGCTATTAAGAAAATTCAGGAGTGTTTCGATTCGACAGTAAGGCCATCTTTGCAGCAGGGATGTGGCCTAGTCCATCTAGTCATGGAAACTCACTAAAACTTTCAAAAATCTTGCCTTTTATCAGCTTGTTTTAAATTACAATTATGAATTTTATATGGGATCAAAAATAAATTTTCAAAAATTCATATGATCAAAACGGGGGTGGGGGAGGAGTTCACGGAAAGAACGTGAGAAGTCACACAGTTAATTTCTCGAGGGAACGTTTTCAGAGTTTTTCAACTTGAAGTTTAGCAGGTAATTCCTTCGTTTGAGAATTGAGAAGTGTTTAACAGCAATTAACAAGGTCTTCTGCGTAGGAAATATATATTCTAAGCTATTAGACGTCTTTCCGTGGACCTTTCAATTGCATTTGCTAAAAACAACTTTAATGAATTTTCGGTTGCAGATGAGGAAGTAACATCACGGATTACTTGTATTAGAGAGAATGGCCGATTTTGAAAAGAAACATCTACCACCTCTATATGGTTCGGTCGTCGGTTTTAAATTTTCTGGATTTTGTAGGAGCATCACGAGTGAAAGGAGATCTTCGACGACGATCACTCGTGGAATTCCATGATTACACTTAGGAGCTATTCTATTTATTCTGTTCCACTAACGAATTTAAATCGGAGTCGCGACTGGCTTCAGTGTGTTCAGGATCATCAGGCAACTGACTTGTTATTATTCCTCACACTCTTGTAGTAGTTTTAAAAGTGGTGGATAGTAAGTATCGGGTTATTTCTAATATTCCCAGTACGTCCATATTTTTGCGTTTGCTCACGAGACACAACACTTGCTAATTGTCTGGTGAGTATTTGTATTCTTAGATATAAAGTCTTTGAGTTCCTTTCCAAATTTTTTCTATATATATAATTTTTTTAGGATTTTTTTCCGGCATAAAGTAGTTTAGTTGTTAGGCTTTTATTTTCTTTTTCAAAATATGATTTTTTTTATTAGTCCCACGTAGCTCTTACTTTTAGTAATTTTTAACTTCCCATTTGGAAGTTATTGTAATGGGTCCGATTTTTCGAATTGAAAATTTCGACATATCTCCACCTTTTGAGGTCCCTAGAATCTGAGTTCATCGTTTTTAGAGAGATGTCTGTGTGTTCGTGTGTACGTACGTTCGTACGTTCGTTCGTACGTTCGTGAATTTTTTTTCCGATCGAATATCTCCAGAACTATAACAATTAAACTTTCAAAAGTAAGACATAATTGCCAAATTTGAAGTTGGCAATATGGGTAGACTAATCTCAACTAGTTTATTTTTTATTACATTGCGTTTGGTAACAGCATACGTCATGGTATAAGAAAATAACTAATCTATAATAATTTTATTTTATTGTTTAAGTGCATTAGCTTGTCCGTTTCGAACTTATTTCAGTCAGGTGTCCTGTCACTACGATTTTGTATAATCATCTTACATCGAAAAACAACGTAGACAGTATTATTGTTAACCAGGTTTTAGTATTTAATGTTCTTTACAGAATATCTCTGCACTGTAGTGAACATCATTATTTTGTAATAATTTCATCTATAGGTAATTTTTAATTAGTATATGTATATGCTAGATTGCAATTTCAATAAAATCAGTCATTCTTAAAACGATTCTGGTTATTTCGTTCACGATACTATGAAATTTTAACTGTCCCTACTCAGCGGTAAGGCTTTTAGAAGGAGCTAAACTTACGAAATGTAAATTGGAATAAAGGTGCAAGAATTCTCGACCATTTTTAACAAAGCATCTCTGGTGACTCTGATGTGATCAAGAAAAAAATTTCACCATGGAGGACCTACTTAAAGCTTAACAACTGCCTAAAGTATTGTATAATAATATTCAATTATAAGAAAGACTTGGTATTAGGGCACGTCTTCATGCACCTTATCCTTGTCGTTTGTGCTAGTTTTGAGTAGTGCAGATAGATTTTAAAGTTTTTTTTTCAAAGTTAAAAGGAGCATATTATGGTGTATCGTTTCAACAAAGGTGAAAACGCAATTAGTGTTAGTCAGTGCCAACGGTGGTTCCAGAAATTCCAAGCTAGGAACTACCGCATTTAAGATCAACCTCTTCCTGGAAGACCTGTCGAGCCTCATCCAATGTCCTGCGAAACTTGTTAGAGGGTAATTGTGGAGGAACTTGCCGAGAAGCTTATATTTGGTCCATCGTCACCTGAATGCTATAGGAGAGGTCAGCAAATGGGGCTAATAGGTCCCACATGAACTTTTTGAGTGTAATCGCCAGCAAGGAGTGAATGTATACTCTTTCTTGCTTTCACAACTCAAAAATAAACCTTTTCTCGGCCGAACAGTGACTAGTGACGAGAAATAGATTCTATGCAGAAATTTCAACCACAAAAGGCAGTGGATTAGAAAAGAAAAAACACCACCAGCTAAAAGTGTTCTTCATCCGAGGGCATTCACCGCGAAAATAACGGTATAAAAGGTAGAAGAGTTTGAATGGGAAACAATGTCCTGTCCACAATATTTACCGGGGATGGCTCTATCCCTCTATCCTTCACAGGGGTTGAGAACAGTACCAGAGGACGAGTGAGTTTTGGAAGAAAACAATTGAAAGTCTACCGAGAAGGTGGAAATTCATTGTAGATAATGAAGGAAAATATATTTTAGATAAAACAATGTTTTGTGTATATTATATTTTTAAATAAAAAAAAATATTTATGGGATGCCCTAATACCTCATGTATGTGTATGTATGGGAAATATATCACTAAAAACAGAATCCGCAATGGTCTCAAACAGAAAAACGTATAAAGCAAGATCTGGTAGTTAATAACAATTAGTGGTATTATGCTATAACCCTGAAGAAAGGGTAAGACCATTATAATTTAATTTTCTTTCCTTTGGTCTTCTGAATCAATAGTCGAAAAAATGTATTTTCTTCTTTGGTATAATACAATGAATTTTACTGAAACTAATTTCCAGAAATATGAGCTAATAAATCGCATCTATTAAGCACAATAACTCTACTGAACACTTGAAATTGTCTGTAAACCAAGAAAGCCAGGCTATAAAACTATAACACTATTACAATCACAAATGAAAATTAGATACAATGGAATTGTTGATGCTTCTCGTAAATGTGAAAAGTCCTACCGGACTCTTGCAGATTTCTAAGGATTCATGCATTCGGTATTTCAACTAAATAGTAAATTTTATAATAAAATTTCACTCGATGATAACAGCTTGCAGCAGCAAAAATAAAATCCAATTTTCAGAGAGAAAACTTTTAATTAACACGTACTTATGGAGCCTAGTGGGCTCATATGCCCGGAAATATAAAGTTAAGGAACGAAGCTCCACAACTGTTGAAATTTTTAGTAAACACGTTTGAGCAATAAAATGAAATGCACTTCAATGCCCCTACTGTTGTTCTCCTAGCTAAATTAAAAACGAAATATGCAGAGTTATACAAGTATTTATATAGAATTGGAATATGCAGGCATTTAGTGCAGCTGATATTGAATTTTAGCACAGTTTCCTACACACTTTCTGCTAAATTAAGGACTCACACATCAAATTAAACAGATACATATTAATTTAACTAAAAATGAATACCAGATGGAGACCATAAAAGCCTCTCACTGTATTTGAAAAGCCAGTTCACTTCACACCTTCACGGAACCTTTACCAAAATATCCTCCACACAGTCATCCCTCATATTATAGTGTAATTTAGTGCGCACAAAACAGGTAAAGGCATAGACACACTTTATGCGTAGAAATCACCATAGCTCAAATTAGGTTAGACAAGATTAAGGACTGTCCTGCCTTAGAGTGAACGTTGGCAGAAATGAATTTACACATAATTTTATATTTAGTAAGGCAGTAAAAATTTGACGACTTTAAAAGTGCTAGTGTAGCTGTACCAGTAAAATTTTAGGCGAACTTATTTGCCCGGTGGGTTTTATGTATGCTCTAAAAGAGCTAAGAAGGTGTTCTAATAAAATTTCTAAATACGTTGTATTCTCAGCATTAATTAAGTTTTCTTCATTAAATAGCAAATTAGATTACGTGTTTTTGGAGACTTGACTGTATAAAACAATTATGTACACCTTATGACAACAGATCGAATTCGTTCACCAAAGTCCAAGATCATAGCAAAACTATTATACAGTATATTACCTGACGCCACAAAAGGCCCTTTTTCACTAAAACGTTAAAAAATAATACTCAGAAGGTTAGCAAATGTCCAGTAGCAAATCGAGCAATTGATAAACACTGTAATGAATAATTTCATCGAAGAATAATAGAAGTTGCTAGCATCAATACATACCCAGTAGGAAAACTGAGAAGAGGTTACGCAGAGAACTAATCTCTAATGCATTACAATTTTATCAGAGTAACCAATTACTGGTAATGCAAAAGGTAACGAGACAGAAAAGAGTGTAAAATTAACATGTTCAGGCCTGCATGTTTTCATGTGCGTTTTTCTGGTTTATGTACTTCGAAGAGAGTGAATCATTTCAAATTTACAGTTAATTGTGAGAACCGATTTTTGAGCATAAATTCCGTTGTAATGCAGAAGGTAATGCAGAAGGATCTGATATGGACTCTTCCTATGACATCGCGTGTAAAAAAGAAGATTGTCTGGAATCCTGAGTGTAATTAGTTGCTCTTCAAAAATAATTTATTCTAGAACTAGTTCTATATATATTACATTTCCTACAGGGTAGTAAACCAAAGGATCAGATAACAGAAGCTATTGAGGACAAGGTAATGCAGAAGTTTTTTATTTAGTAAATGAAAAAAATAGAAGACTTTGTAGATAAATTTACAAGGAAGCCATTTCCAAATTCATAGAATTTTTGCAAACGTGCCCATCAAACATACTCGTACTCAGCCATCTTACCTTCTATACCACAAATACATCAATATAATATATTGCTGTAATTCATTTTTGGACTAGACGTTGTAAATAGTAAGTCTGGAAAGAGTTGCCATCCTTATTGGCAAATTTTAGATCGATTTTATATTCTAGGAGAGTAAAGATTTCTTGGTATAAAGTGTTATTAGCAGTTCACGAAAATTGACTGATGCCTCTCGCACAGGTGCTGAATGGAACTTTCACTTTAAATCCCAAATATTTTGGTGCTCTATAGTGCCCCTGTGATATTTATCTTATTCTGTATATAGTCCGTTGCTATGCTAATTATGTCTTTAAATGTTTTCCTTTTCTTTCGCTAAAGAAGAAGGAGCTTTGGATTTTGTCGTTGGGCCTACAGTTGACTAAAGCTCTGTAAGCCCCGTCCAAAATATATTGAAAGGAATCCAAAAAAAAAAACAATTCTTTTATTCATTTAATACTATAAGTTCACCGCAGGCATATTTAATCCCACCAACATAGGAACATCACTGAATAAGTCTATATGGCATCGCAGGGTATTCTTTTATTTGTTTTTTTGTGTTTTTTTTTCATATCAAAAAAATGTTAGTTACTTCTTACTTGTATTGACCTTTAAAGAAATATTATTTGGATGCTGAAAAATTAAATAACTTTAAATAAAAAAATAATGAATTTAATTTTTTTTCCCCAGTAAGCATCCCTGAATATATTTTGTAAAAAAGAAACATAACCTTTATTTAGTGAAATTTAAATTATAATAGTTCCTGAAAAACATGAAACTTAATTCAGGACAGATGAAATTTAAAGCAATTAATTGGAATTGAAAAATCTGTACCATCAGAGCAGTAAAATTCAAATAAACAAACAATCCCGATGGAACTGGAATTTAAAAATCGAAACAAAAAAATTATGTATTGAAATTCAATGCAGTTATTCTGGGTTTGATTCACTTTAATTTTCAATTCCAATATACAATATGTATTAAAGCATAGAAAAAAGTTGCCTTTCAGACCCAAGAGTTATCAAATGTAAGCCTTTTTACATAAACAAATTCTCCTCGGGCAGAAAAGCCTGATAGCTGTGAAACCACCCATCTTTGGTGAAAACAGGAAGCATATGTTCGGCTCACTAGCAGATAACCATAAGAGAATATCATGGGGCCCACAGAATCCCAAATAATCTGCTAATCACCACAAAACACAACAAGAAAATTGATTTCTGCAAAACAAGCTCCAAGTGTCGACGATGGTCCTTGAGGACTTAATTTGAATAACAGTTTGGTTCCTCTCTCCGTTCAATATATCAGAAAGTACTATGGCAATGTGGGGAAGGGGCATTATGTAAATCAGTTGGGAAAGCACCAGAGGATTTCAGAGAACATATTTTCCTTGATATTTACTTTGAGGA
>QYTT01087830.1:0-14472 GCA_006980735.1 Dasypogon diadema | reverse complement strand
ATACCACTTAAGCTGTCGCTGGTGAGGCTTCCACTGCAATTAGGACTATGTTGGATCCACAGCAGACAGCAGGGAATTGTACACTATAGTCTTATGTAATTGAATGACTCGTGATTGTATAGGTTTCATTTTTTATTAGTTAACAAAATTTAGTACTGCGTTTGGAGAAAACATACAGTTTTGAACTTCCCGGGCTCAAGGCTTTAAATTGGGTTCTGATATTGTTAGATGGGTGTGAGATGTTGTCAAGAAAAGGAATCTAATGCAAAATGACCTCTTCTATGAAAACGTTCAGCACTCTGAACATATCAACATTGAGGACAAGATCACAAGATGATGCGAAATCACAAATCAATTCCGTGATGACGGAGATATCAATACATATGAAAACAATGTAACAGCGTTTGATATGGTCGTGCGTTTTAAAACTAAATATATGAGATATATACCATTGAATGCAACAGTTGCTAAACTGTTATGAGTTCTATTGACCAATTTTAACAGGTGTCATGGGTGCAGGTATTAATTTGAAAATCATGCATAATTCGTTTGAAGGTTGCTAATGTAGATACTGAATAATAATTGACCAAAGATAGATCCCTGAGGCACACCACAAGATAAATGTACTATTATCCAAAATAATCTCCAGCGCTAAAATATCAGGTGGCACAAACCAACCGTAACTTTTAGAAGAGTGCGATCAGGTTCGAAATGCTGAAAAATAAGTGGAAAAAACATTGTCTCATAATTTATAAGGTTTGGGAGTCGCATCCCATGGTGGAATTTTTTCTATTGACAACATCATAATCAGAAATAGGCATCAAGTGGTTCAGAATTCATCATGCTGTTGTTTTTTATGGTGTAGCCAAGGATTAGGGAATACCGTCTGATGCTATAGCATAGCCTTGAAGAAAAGGAAAGTAGGGAAGGGACTTAATAACAACAGATCCTTAGCGCAGTGAGACTAGTAAACAGGTCGGAGCTTTAAATGAGGGGACTTCCCCGCTGCAAGAACTGCAACACCGAAGTATAGCTGTATTCATTGTATTCTCATGTACCATTTACCTTAAAGTATAATTTGTTTTATATTTCAGGTGCGTTGAATAGATAGAGGGACACAAGCGATGCCTTTTTGGCATTTCTTAACAAATTCTAATCTTCTCTGTCTCACACAGTAAATTTAATTCGACCTCTCCTTTAAAAAAAAAACTCTCTAAAGAAGATAAATCTGTACTTGACTGCCAGGCAAAATCTCCTAAAATTATTTATAGAGATGACATGAATAATTCATTCCAAACGTTTTAAATTTCCTCGATGGAGGCAGGTTAAAAATTTTGCTACTTATTAATTTCTCATATTATTGCTACTTTGTATTTGGGAACACAATTTGTCATCCCCAGAAACCCCAGCATCTTCCCCTTGAAATTTGATGGGCACGAACGACGGAGGACGATGCCTGCCAAATAAACGCCAAGCAAAGTTCCTAAATGGTAAACTGCAGTCAATTAAATTAAATGAAATTTATTTCAAAACAAAGAACGCTGCCAATGGCATAAACGTTCGGGCACTTGCAACTTTCTTACAAAAATAGCGATTTGCACAGGGTAGTCGTGCATAAATCTTGCTCCCCTTCGCAGTTTTGCAATAAAATCTATTTCAGTGGCTCTTTATCAAAATTAATCTTCGCCGGACAATTCTGTACTCCACCACGGCAATAATTCGTTCAGATTTAATTATTCCGCACTTTAAGTGCTAATTTATCAATTTGCCGGTTCCATTGCACTCCTAGGCGTCATAAATATTCATTTTAGCGGGCTAGGTATACTTTGTTGGTAGCTCTTCATAAATTCTCAGTTTCTGGAGCCTTCAAAGGCCAAGCCAGAGGAAGGAAGCCTTATGATGCACTCTTTATTGGTTTTGTCGCACATAAATACACCGTCATCATAGATTGTGCCAACGGTTTTAATGTTTTCGAGAGCCTCCGGTACAGTTTTTGGCCAAACGAGCCCCAGTAGTATCATTGCTGCAATTTGACGAAATTCCCATTGCAGAGAAGACTGCGCTCGATTGCATAAATTACAGTGATTTATTGCGCCAAACTAGTAACGCATTTCCATTCTAATTTTGCATGATAATTTATTTTTTACGATTGAGATAAATCGATGTTTGTCTGTCTGGTGCCCTGGGCCTCGTTCCTTAGCTTATGCTCCTGGAGATTTACAACCCTTTTTATATGGCCCTATAGTGATGGCCTGTCTGTCTCTCTGCGAATTTGAAAACCTGACTAGACCATGCCACTGAGTGACTAGCATCAGCTAGCTATAGGCAAAAGTATATCACTGTAGGGCTCTTAATCTTTCTACCCGTTTCACAGTATTCTGGCAGCTTTTATTGCGTGTTTATTTTCGGTCCATTATCATGGGCCCCACCCAATAGGTTAAAATATTCCCTGGATGGATTTGTACACGAAACTGGGTATATTTCAGCACGTCACATATTTTGTTAACACCCCCTCTGGTGCTGCTGTAACCATCATAAAATCCAAGTTTTAAGGTTTTATTAACGTCAATCTGTAATCGGATGTGCGAGGTCACATGCAGCATGAATAGCAAATTAAAGGGAAAGGTCATATGCGTTCATATTCCATTTCCATAAGTAGGTACCTCAATCTTCCTTTCCACGGTGCGTATTGATTTGCTCGTCTTCTTCCCTGATTGATTTGCTTTTTTCCTTGGTAATTGGACGTCGTCAAGCTCTTTTTGTTGCAAAAGGGTCGATCCCTACCTTAGCCGGAATGAAAAAAGGATTTTCTGTTCATTTTGCTTTCGGTTTTCGGCTTGTAATTATTTTTGGTAAATTTGCATCCCTCTTAAAGATGATATTTCAATATTCGGAGAACTTTTTTGTTGTTCGTTTCCTTGCCTCAGGGAACTACAAGTTGGCATGGATCATTGGGCTAATCACATAATATGTGGGTAGTTTTAAATTTTATGGGGGATTGTATCGATCCTTTTAAAGTGGTTATCACTGCTGCGCACTTCTACTATACGAAGGAAGTTTTTTTTATATCCAAATACCAGCGAAAACCATAGTCCGATGTCAAATGTTTAGGGTTCTCACCATAAGCCCTCGGTAACTCCGGCTGGTTCGACATGAACCTGTTTAAAATGTTTTTTTTGTTTTTAAATATTGCTGGCACACATCATCGAAAACAGAGCCAAAGAAAAGAACTATATGAAAGAGCAGTAAAAAGAATGGAAATAAAGAGAAGACTAAATTTAATGAGTTCATTTGAAAAAGCGTCAATAGAAAAATAACAAGTAGCCGTTCAAAACGTGTAAAAATGTTCCCCAAAATTTTCATTTTCGTAAGTAATACAAGAAAAATCCCGTCACCAATAAAAGTCCTCTTGATATTTTCGTATTGAGGTTCGTGCCAAATAAGCTCATTAAGGACATTGTAGTCAATCTAAGAATTAACTTTCAATTTAAAAGCAAAACCGATCACAAAAGACATGCTATTTTCGGTGAAGAGCCAACGTTGTGGATAATGAAGATAAAATTTCATTATAAAAGGAAATTGGCCCCAATTAAAATGTAGAATTCCTTTTATTCCATGAAGTTAAGAATTTAGAGGGAAAATTTCGTCCTTAAATGAGAACACTTTGTGATTAGTCTAAAATGGAAATTGAACAATACTTAATACCCACCAAAAAGTAAATCAGATACACATTTTGGTGGTGAAGGGAAACAACCTACGGAAAACCTCAACAGCAAGGCAGACGGGCAGACAAGCAGACTGGTAGCGTATACGAAAAGTAACCTCATCAAACACTATCCGAATTTAATAACATTTCGCTCATAGCCTGCCAATGGATGAAAATGGCAAGCCATAAATTAAAACATTGATAGACCTTAAAATCTCCCCAGAAATTTGCCAGATCCTCCTTTATTACGTTACTTCCATAGCGGCCCCTGCTAATTTATACATAAAATTTTCCGCTCAGAAGATGCTGAATAACTGGCCCGATAGGCACAATGTTATTTGTACGCATAAATACGTGGCAACCACTTAAAACCCGATTAGTATTCCACCGCTTGGAATTTATTAAGTCCTATGGAAGTTGTGTTATTGAAATTGCGTATGCTGAACTCTTAATCTTCTTAGATCCCCATCAGCCTTGGGATGTCAATCATCGAATGAGAATAACTCAAAAAAGCTTTCCATCCCATAGAAGATTCTTGTAGGATCCCCCGATTTCACACTCGCATCGCATCACATCGTGTTCTCTATGTTTGATGATAAAAATTTTTGGAGTATTCTCTGAGGCAGATTTTGTGGTCGTCATCAAATGGTGTTGCTTCTCTGATTGACAGCCGCCTTTTTAGCATACACCACTCACACATGTGGATGTCATTAGATATGAAAATTTAACTAATGACGGTTTTTTCCGTTTAACATTAACTTTGAAGTTTTTTTTGGCACTTATATTGTAACGCGAAATACATAAGAACTTTATAAATAAATCTTGTGAACAAATGTGCTTTCTCAAATGCGATGTAATCCGACAACCGAATGGTGACAGAATTTTTTTTTAGACAAAAAGAACCACTTTTAGATTGGATACATGTCACAGTAACTTCAGGTCCTAGAGAAACACAGATGGATGGCATTGACTTTCAATATTCAAAGGCATTATGTGCTTTTCGATGGTATGATGCGTACAGGTGTGCACCAGGCGTCTATTTTAGGGCCTGTGTTGAAATTATAACTTATTTTTGTCCTTGTAAACTTGATACACGCTACAGACGTCTATTCCTTACAACTAAGTTTGTTCTAATTTTGGAAAAATCGCTCAACTCAAGCAGTGAGTTCGCTCAATATTTGAGGGATTGTTTAATGCTTGAAATTTGAGCAAACTCAAGCATTACATGGATACAAATTTTGAGCGGACTCATCTATTGAACAGACTTAAACATTGAGCGGACTCAGGTTTTGAGTGGACTCAAATCTTAAACTGGATTCAAATCTTAAATGAAGGGTGCAAGATTTCAACGTCTGCAGCGATCGCGATAGATAGGCTGATGGTGCATGTTCTCGAAGGATATTATATGTAACTGACAGAACTCGTGACATTGGTACTTGTAGATCATTCGTTTTCTGCCACATTTGACGAAATTTGAAGATTTTGTTTTCATAGAAGATATGTTAAACGTCTGTAACTGAAAATGTTAGATAGGTTAAATTTTCGTAGTTAGGAAAAAGCCTCATCCAGACGACATAATGACCATTTCCGTTTTGCATAGAAACAAAAAACGAATATAGCACCCAGGGAGTGAAAGTATAGAAAAAAAATCTCATACGAATTAAAAGATTATGAGAATAGCAAGGATTAAGATGTGGACTGTCCTCTGTGTGACAAGTCGCTTTTGAGTGACAACAAGGAAGAAAAATAAACTAAATAGAGCGGGTAATTCAAACAGTAAGATTCCATCTTAGACATCAAGATTCTTGATCTGTGTTTCTTTTTATATTTTTCGCAACGACTGAAACAACCTTTCTTTTCTGTTATCATCACGTCCAGTTATCTCTCGTTTTTTTATGACCTGTATAGTAAAAATGTGAAACAGTTAGCCTACTAGTTTCCCTCGTGATTTCATCTGCGAGACATTCAGATAAGAAAATTTTACTTCATCTTAGATGAATTGAAATATAACCTCAATTTGATTGGATTTTATTTATATCTGAAATTACTTCAGGGAAATTTGGCACTGCCTTATACCTCATGCTGTCTTCTGTACGAATTTCTAAAAAATATATTCAACAAACGATCATACCTATAAAGCTTAACGGATCTAAATCTAATAATAAAAAATTGCAGAAATACTACCATTATTCGATTCGATAACCACCCAACCACGTACTGATGTATGTTTGCCAAGTATCTTCTTTAACTAAACAAGATTTCGGTCTGCTTCTTTACGTCTGATCTAGTTAATCCGCCAGAAACAAGTTTTGTTAGCAGCAGTTCAATTTCCGCTCTTACCTGGATATTTGAATGTTGCTGATTTCTCACACATTGTTCACGCTAAATATGATATTATGAATGCAAATTGCCACATCCGAATGAGTATGTAATTCACTAATCGGTAGGGAATCAGAAAGTAATCGTGCTGTGTGAAAGAACATAATATGAACATGTCCAAAGTAGCGGGGGATTGCTGCCGTAGAAATCGCATTCGTGCATTGAAACTCCACTCCACTCAAGAAGTACCATCAGAAATCAACTTTTATGTGATGGATGGATTGTGCGATAGAATATTACACAATCACATTTATTACCATATTAGAAAGATTTATATGCATGCACCTGAAATTGTTGCACTTATGTAAATGGCGACTTTACTCCAATCGAGAAAAATATTTAACATAATCAACGTAACTTCCTAAATTATCTAGTTTTTCGTCCAGTGAAAATTCATGCAATGCATAGGAATTTTAGGGAGCTTTTAATATGACCATTGTTCTTTTTAGGGCTGACTTTAAATCGTAAGTTTCTGCTTACAAATAAGCAAAATTAAACTGGAAAACGAGACCACAATAGCGCTCTATATCACTACAATTATAGCATCAGACCAGTGTTCATAGTTTGAGGCTCTACTCAAGAGTATCCGAAGAAAACGTTCAAGTCCTGCCCCAAATATCTCACTAAAATCTGAAACCATAGGCAGGCGACACTTTCTCAGGACTCGAGAAGTTGCGATGTCTCTATCTATTTCAAACAGAGATGTGATAAGAGATCATTTTTCTTGAGCTCATAGTGCCCCATTTCACGAGGAAGTTTTTGCTTCCGACGCTCGAAAAATGGAGAGAAGGGATAGGATAGGGACACATGCGGTAAGAAGTGAGGTTGTGCCTGCGACTCAAATTTTACTTCCAGCTAGCCGCAAGAAGCAAGAAGCTCGAGCAGGACGTTTTTCGAATTCCTTTTTGTACTTATTTCATGAGTTTGGGTGGAATGAGGGCCATCTGTTTCTTGAAAACGAGAATGTTGAGTGCAAAAATGAAAATAATTTGCAAACAAAAATGAGAAACAAAACCAGTTTCGAGCACGACTCAAAAATTTCCTCGTAGGATTTGTGCGGCAAGTTCTATTCATTTACATAAAAAGGGGTTAGGAAGAACTCGGACTCAAAAACTTCCTCGTGAAAAGGGCCACATATCACTGCAGGCAAGAGAGCGTGACCCTGCTAGAAGGGCTTTCCCTTCTTTTTCCTTTTTCTTCTTCTTTTCTTTCCTCCCTTCTTTCGTATCTTTCCTTTTACTAATATCCCTGTAGATCGTTCCCTACCTTTCCTGTGTGTCAGCCAAAACATCTACCTATTACAATTTAACAAACGTGGGCGCAAATATAGAACCCTTTGCAACTCATTTCGCAAACTTTTTGAGTCCTTTTGAGTTTCAAAATACCAATAGCTGAGCTTATTCAATATTTATAGGGCTCAACGTATGTTACTACCCTTATTTATACACCTGAAACCTTCCAGCGACAGCATTCGTAGTTTAACGTACTTCCTCTTCCATGAACAAGCTTTCCTATTAATTTACTTACTCCTAAAATAGTCCTAATCTTTTTTTAACAACCCTTAAAATCGTCTTGTTTGTTAATTTTCAAAGAATTCATAATGCACAGACAGAGTAATGTTTTGACTTATTGCATTAAAAAAAAACCCCGCATTAATTTCATTATTACATGCAGACATGTGAGCTCTTTTCATAATCCCCTTGGACAATTATTCGAATCGATAAAATCTTTTTTTCGTCTATCATCGTAATTATTTATGCGATGTGACAGGTAGAAAAATCACCTGACATAATGGCGGACGAAACCGATACTGTGTCCACTCTTAATTGTATAGCAGCGCAAAGGTAATTTATTTCCAATTACAAATTGAGAGCATCATCCGAGGTGAATGCTCACTCGTGTCAATTTGATCTGACACTGATATTCTGGCGATTATTAATAAAAACAATTATTGCTCAGTCAAGTGTTGTTCTGCCTGTCCAGATCCAGAATATAAATAGCAACTGCTGGTATCAGATTTTCTTGTCTTGAGAAATGTATGAGTTTGAGTTCATCTGTTATCGTGTTTGGGTATGCCTTGATGTCCATTCTTACTTTTTGACGAAAAATCCATCTAAACTTTGCGGGAGGAATTACACTTCTTCGGACATTCTTGGATGCTGCATCACACTCCTGGCTAGGCAGGACGAACAAATCACTCTCTCCAGTCTATCTTACGAAAATAAATTCCTTCTCCTCACTTTGCCTGCTTGCAACTAAACTTTTTATACAAAATATTAATCACGTAAAAGCCTGCAGTTAAAAATGGTTTCTTTGTTCATATGATGGTAGTAGCAGCAAACATACAAGCTGAGCGACGACGGACGACGCGACGTACCACAGGGACAAAAAGCAAAAGGGAACGGTTTGTGTGAATTCGCAGCGAACCGGAAAACATCGACGAAGACGAAGGAAACACATTTTTCTGGAAGCAGAACATCCTGTGCAGAACACTCGAGAACATAATTCACTGCAGGCTGAAAGTAAATTGCTATTATTACGACATTGTGCAAAGCAAAAGTGCACACAAATCATATATGTTAAATAACGCATGACAACGGGAATCTCCCGTTAGATTAAAGTAATCAACCCCCAGCCACCCACCCCTACAGAACAGAATTCGCAATTTGAGATGGTGAATTCACTTCCATCCAACTTCCAACCCAGATCGATATTAACCTTAATGTATGGCACGCATGATAAATGATGCAAATGGCAATTTAGACAATTTTTTATGTGTGGGAGTGGGAAGGGAAGGCGTCCATCTTCCTACCTCTGCACGAAGAAAAAAAAATACATCCAGCAAGATCGATTTAATGGACTGCCAGAGAACTTAGCAACAAGTAGTGATGACTTGTTTGCGTGTCCAGTAAATTACATGCAATTATTTCGGAAAGCATGATTCGGCGGTTCTGAACGCTGTCACTAACTAACTCAAGGCGGTAAAAAAATCGAAAGAACACAGGGCAAGCGATATTTGGGTCGTTTATATATAAATCGGACTATGTTTAGGAAATACTTTGTGGTATTTAATTTCATGGTTCTAACCTATAACTGAGAAAGAAACAATAATGATTGATGGCAGTTATTATTGGGTTCTTGCATAGAAAAAACCTCAGAAGGCGACGAGTTTCCCATTTCTGCCTGAAATTTTAAGGAGTGAGCCTTTTCTTCCTTCACGTAAAACAGAGGCACGTGGTGTAGAGCTCAGTGATTGAAATGGGGCGCCATCATCAAGATGTCAAATTGCCACCAAATTCAATAACGAGTCGGGTCGAAATCTTGCCACAGGGTAGTCAGTACCAAGAAAACCAACTTCATCGGATACGATTCCTTCAATATGGACCCACTTCAGATTTTTCCATTAGGATATTCCATTGCAATCACAGAAAATCAAAGTTTAATTGAAAATTCTTTTTTTCTTTTCTTTTTTACTTTGAGGAGAAATCTCAAATACAATGAGTGCTAAGCGTAGAGATATTTCCGACCCGACGATAAAAATCAGCACTTAAAAAGGATGGCCCAAAGGCACTCGATATGAGAATTAATACCAATGCCAGCATGACAATCGACCCTTGATGGGTGAAGATGACCGGATTCCCAACACCGGACTGTTGAAACATTAGCTGTCTCGTTTACGTTGCATTACATTTGAAATCTACATGTCTAAAACTGAGATAATAGATACTCCAGTGTTTGGTAGTGACCTTCTGGACGATGAAAAGAATACAGAGTTCAAAGCTGTGACAATACCACAATTCTTTGTAATTGTGCTTACACGTCAACAATTTCGACTTTATATTATTAGAAGTTCTCTTACGGCTAGGTTATAACGTCCCGCTCAATACGCCTATGAGATGTGAGCATATTACTGCTCTTATAACCTGCTTACAACTACCACCTCTGAATTTACTTACAAACACGGTGGATCGATTCTGGCCAGGTGAACTGGTGCTTCCCTCACAATATCATACAAAAAATGTCCGATCGGAGAAGAAGAGATCTAGACCGGACGATATTCTCTGAATTTCAATTCTTCGTGTGAATTATATTGCGAAGGAAAATCGAAAATATGCCAAGTTGTACTTTTTTCATTTTATTTTTTATTTAGCAGTGTAACTATGGGAAAAGGAGCTCATTTTAGATAATTTGATTATTATTTCCCCGCCAAGAATTTTACAAAGTTCGTTTTGGGAACATTACAAAGTTCGTTTTGGGAATGAGGATCCTATCGGACTTCCGCTCGAGATACCATCATGGGATTGCCGAGGCTGGCTCAGTCCAGAGCATGAGACTCACTTGAGTCAGACAGTTTTGAGTATTTGGATGTATTTTGTAGTGCCGCTTTTAAGGGATGCAATCATTCGTACTCGATTATTATCAGTGGCATTCCTATACGAGTCAGCGACTGATCCAAATGAGTGCATGAAATGAAGGATGTTGTCGTCTATACGAAACTATAACAATTCCAAGTAAGATTTAAGCGTTCGATAATAAAGAGCAAAAAGGAAAACAAAATGAAGAGACAATACGGAGCCCTGAGGCACTCCAGCATTAATGTTATGCGGATATAAGGAATAAGGAATATAAGGAAAGGTCGAAAGCAAATATTGGAAGTTTGACTAAAAGCCCTTTACTTTTCTGTAAGACACAATTTTGTCTTACAGAAAAGTAAAATGCTCACACCTTAAGGCTTAACTTGGATTCGATTCGAGAGCGTGGATCATAATAAAACTATTTCTAAGAGCACTTGTATGATGGGACCCGAAATACATATCGTGAATGTAGGTAGAGAATGAACTCAGAATTATATAGGATAGGATAAGATTGATCTAAATGGTCATATCTTTTCACAGCTTATATAGCCTTTAACAAAGACGTCTGAGTCCCAGGCTTTTACGAAAAGAATTGGAACACTTCTACATTTTTGGTTAGAATTACACAAAGTATTCCTAAAACTTTCTTTCAAGCAAATGCAATATGTACATAATTATATAGATAAAGTCCTATGGCTTATTCCATTTGAATTTTATGGTACACGTGCCTGCTTTTCATCATCTCTAGTATCCGGGAAGACATTTTGCTGATTTCTTTGTATTGTGGAAACATCCTTTTAGGACCAAAAATGAATCGTGATTTGCCACAGAAAAGATAATTTGAGAGCAATGAGCGAACATGTGCGAACATGGAATAAAGTTGTCTCTAACAGAACTGAATCTACTTAAATGGGATTAGAGTTAAAGTTTGTGGACGAACCCCTATTTTTTGTTAATGGAAAAATCTCAAAATTCATCAGTTCAAAGAGTATCTTTAAAATTCATTTGTTCTCTGTACCTCTGGGTGATTCTTAAATCTAAAATTGTTACACAACAGCAGCTTGGAGAGATCAAAGTTTATTCAAAGACCAAAAAAATTTAAAGAAATGCCTTAAAGCGTTTCAGCCTTCTACAGACATGCGCCTAGATTTTAAAATAAAACCCAGAGGCAATGGAAAGTAAAAGGCGGTTTGATTGAGTCCCACATGGTAAGAAAATCCCCTATTCCTTCTGTTCTGTTGGTCGAATTTTAAGAAAACCCATCTCTAGAGGAATGAGTGGCACACTTTCAACCTTGGATTTATATAATTTCTCCTAATTTATTAGAATTCACCATTTCTAAATTAAATTACATTTTCAAAATTAATGGCATATTCGCCGGTAATCTTCTTTGGATTATAATTACAAAGTTTCTGCCCACAATCAAATTTCAATTAACTCTCAAATTACATGGCGATGACTCACTCCAAATGGAAAATCACTCGAAAACTTTGCAGCTCGGATTTTTTTTTGGTTTTTTGCCACCTCTCTACAGGTTGAAATCTTATGACTGTTGGCAATTTTAACTGACTCACGTTTTCAATAACGTGAATTAACCCTGCATTTCTACATGAAATACATAACTTGACACTTTTCTGCTTTTCCCTTGCAACCATCATCGACTTGCCGGTGAATTTTCAAGTGGAAAAGAGTTGGTGAGACTGCGTGTCGCCAGCAGTCATCAGTAGAGGCATTCCTTTAGCATGGATACAAACGCCGGCTATAAAATGCACAGAAGCATAGACAGGAGAATTGTCCCCCACTGCAACCCTCATTTCAACATTGGAGGGTTGACTGTGTGTAGGTGACGCTGACGAGAAAGGGAATTACGTCTAAAATCTCCGTAAATCAATTTTTCCTTCAATAGGATGGAAATTCCTCACCCTTAGAAAGTACTACGAAACAAGCGAAGCTTTTGAATGGATCATGACATTCCACACCACTCAGTAGGAGCTGAAATAACTGTCTACCTTTTAAGGGTTTATAGCGTGGAGGTGGTGAAAGTTGGATGGTCTCGTTCATGCAATGTAAACGTGATGGTCTTTATCACCCGGCAATTTATTAGGTAATTCTTACTTACATAAGGTCAATAACACTTTAAAGTGCTTGGATGAACTTTAATAGAGGATCTGAGTGGAAAATTTTCAGGGACCAGGGATGTATGCCACGATAGTCTCGAATTTGGTCACGTGAACAATGCCCATAAAACTCCTCCTACAACCCCCCAACAGCCCTACACGCCCCCATCATTTGGTTACGTCCTTTACATTTTGTAATGAGGATTGGACTCCTGAAACACCTAATCCACTTCCTTTCCAAATGCTATTCCATATTAAAAATATTCTACTCTTTTTGATATAAATTTGAGAAAAAGTCCTGGACCTCCTTTAGATACTTAAACTAAAGGAACCAGTCATTAGGGGTGGGGAAAAGCAACAACAAAATTTTACGATAATATCCCATCTTTTGAACCGGAAGCACATTCCAAGTATGCATGGTAATTACCGGCGGATATAAAACTTGTGCTGCCAGTTGCGCCAGCCTGGGATGCATTATCGTTTTGCTAATCTTGAATTTATTACATCTACCACGAGTGGGTGGGAAGGAGAAAGGCCTGAACTTAATGGAATTCCCTGAACGAAAATGTTCAAATATAGAACCACAGGTTTTAGTTAAAATCCCAAAAGCAATTCGGTGTGAAGTTGCAAATGAAGGGCCAAAACATGCTGAAACAGTAATCCACGGTTGGAGTTAGAGTTGGAGTTAAGTCTGCTGCCTATCTGCCCTGTCTGCATAAGAGACTTCACTACCTACCCAGTTACTTTGCGTTACACCACGTTAATGCTACCAGAGAAAGTTACGTGCCCCAAAAGTGCAATCATTTAAAATGACTCGCAGGAATTTCCCCACTGAGCTCGACATGCAAACTCTTTAGGAATTGAAGCTGATGCCATTAAGGGATTTCCTATGATATTCTGAATTTCTGATATGAATTCGATTCGATTCGTTGTCTGTTTACTTTTAATTTCATTAATAGGAACAGAACGTGTTTGTGTAAATCTCGGAGTCCATTAAAAATTTTTCTCAATGTTAAACTTATTATATTATAATATTAGATGCTACGTAAGTTGTGACAGAATTTATACATGAGGCCACAGCTATTGTTTGCCGGTTACGAAACTCGTTTTTTCGGTGAGATGTAATTTTTTTATTCGGCCAAGTATTCGCTTTTGATAAGATAAATTTGATACAAATTAAGTCGGTTGTTTTAGTGTGAAACGATTTGCATTAATTTGTTTAACAAAATTGCAAATTTTCGTTGAAAAACAGCAAAAGATTTTTCATGGAATTACTTCAGGGTTTCTGCAGAAATGATGATAACGTCAGGCTGGTATTTTTTGTGGAATTTTACATGTTAATAAAAAAATTTGTTACGTTTTATTGCATCATCTGGTTAACTTAGGTTTTAGAGGAAAATGCAAATTTGCATTGAATTTTCGTTTTTTTACAGGTAGAGTTGGGAAGGAGATCGAGGTAGTAAGTTTTAATTAAATTGATTCCTGTGGGAGAGAAACTGGGTGCTGGAGGACCCCACATTCAAGGAATTATTATTTAAAAAAAAAAAAGATTGAAAAATGGTAGAAATTTTAGCCGTGCAGGCAGATGAGTTGACGGACACGAATTTCCTGTCCAGGACTTGGACAGGGATTTGTGTTTCTGCCAAAGGCGACTATAACATAATTGGTCAAAATTTAGTCATATGGAGGCATTTTAAAATATAAACTTTAACAGACTTACCCATTTAAGTAATGAAGAACTGAACTTTCTTTATAGAACACCTCTTCGCATTTCGAGAGAATTTTTTTTTGCTACTGAAGACTTGAAACCAGATCCTCAGATATTTATCGTGAAATTTAAAGAACATAGAGGGAAATATGACCTCGAGCAACAAGTCGTCTTCACATTAAATCAAATTTCTTCATCCTTAAGGAT
>QYTT01087829.1:0-12990 GCA_006980735.1 Dasypogon diadema | reverse complement strand
TTAATGTTCTTCAGTAAAATACAGTAGTTTTGTTTAATATAAAGTTCTTCCGGTTTTTTGGTAGGTATTTTGCTTATTTTTATTATTTCGACATATTATTTATGCTTCTGATATGCCTCGCAAACGCAAATCTAATCTAGCATGTAGTTCTAGCAGAGCTCGAAGGATGGAAAAACAAAAAACGTAGTTTATAAAAATGTGTTAAGGGGGAACACCACTGTGACGGTCCCGAAAAGGGCGCTCTTTTACATTTTTTTTTATAACTTAGTGAACTATTAAGGATTGGGTTAAAGATATGTTATCAAGGATAGTTTAGAGTATATTTGTATAGGAAAGTGCCGATCCATAAAAACTTCATCTCCCAACGGTTGTGTAGATACCTCCGGTATGGTTCAATTGAAAAAATAAAACGATATATTTTCTTAATCTACATAAATATAGTTAACCTAAGCGTAGCCATTTTTTTAAATTACTTTTTCACAAAATGGCGTCATGTTAAAGAAAAATCTCAATTTTTCAACACGTTTTTCTTCATTCAAGCGGCCGTAAAAAAATAGTAGTTTTCAAAATAAAATAAAGGCTACGCTTATCGTTAGCCATAACGATATTTATTTCTACGATCGGATTATTAGTGTTCGAGTTTTCGTTAACACGAGTTCGGGAAAAGTCGTTTCGAGAAAAACGCGATTGGAAGTGTAAGTTCGTGTTTTGTTTTTAAAATGCCAGAGAGAACTAAATGCCGATTATAACAAAAAGAGTGGCGAGGGGAATTACTCCGAAAAAGCAGGTACGATCAGCCGGGAAGAGCTGCATTACCTGCACCCACAAAAAAGGCTATAACTTCGTCATTTTTACGAATTTGTGGACATATTCTTGAAAGTATGTACTTTAAGAAAATGCAAAAAAACCAAAAATCGGTTTTCTGACCTCCTTCAAAGTGATGTTCCCCCTTAAAATAAGATATTTACAGTAAATCACAGCAATTTGTAGATGGTTTGTATTTGTATTATTTGCAACATTAGTATTCTAAAAATAAAAAAGGCTGGCGAAAGTAACTATTCCACGCGGACGATGTCGCGAGCAAAAGCTAGTCATTGATAAATGAACAATCTCCTGTTGTAATAAAATATATGTTTTTTGTTCGAAATATTTACTTATTAGGTGCAAACACCTCCTGGATAAAGGACCCTTAAGATTTAGTTACTACAAAATTAATTTACTGTTTGCTTCTCTCAAATAAATGAGGAGCTGGCGAACAAAACCGGACTTGTCCCTTAATTGTTTTTTTACAGGAGAGGTCAAAATCGAAAATAAGCAAATAGAGATCAGGTAGAATTGTTCGGACAAGTCCGATTCTGTTTGAAAATGTAGTTTTTAACAATTATTTTGAGAGGTTTAGTGCCGCTTTTGATGGATAATATTTTCGGAGGCAAATAAAAGTGAACTTGAGGAGCTAGAAAAAATAAAAAAAAAATTTTGACGTAGTGTGGACAAGTCCGGTTTTGTTCGCCAGCTCCTCAAATGATGTTTTCTTAACAAATATTTTTTGTTGCAAATAGAAGTGAAATATATCCAGTCAAAGAAACCTTTTGCTTATAACAAATGTGATCTTTATTTCGCCGTGATTTTGTTAAATCATTTATTTTATATAAATAAATTTTATTTCAATTAACGAAACTGTTTTCTCAGTGAACGTATCCTGCAACACGTATAAATTTCATTGGTTTTGGAAGAGATACTTAGACACTTTACACTTTATCATTGTTAAGTCTTCTTTTAATTAAAGGTGAAAATAGTTGCAAGGTTAAAACCATTACACAAGACAACACTTCAAATTGAAATGCAGCAATCCTCCATGTAAATATAATTAAGTAAAAACTTTCATAATATTCCACGATAAAATAATGGTAAAATGAGCCCACGACGAAATTTACTTTACTTTATACTATGGACACACATGTGGTTTCGATACCATGGTACTCGAATACCACATGGTATACTACATGTGTGTCACCAAATACTAGGTAGATACCAGATGAAGTATCTAGTATACCATGAACGTACCTAGTATTGAATTCCGATAAATTTTGCTGGTTTCCTCATGTTCAAACCTAGTATATGCACCATTTTACTGACATTAGCACCATTTCTTCATAGCGGAAAATTAAATAGTTAAAATAAGTGACAGTTATGCGACATGAGGGTTGTCTTTAATGTGTTTTGCTTACATTTTCAGCTCTATATTTGACCTCTCCAGCATATTTATTAATAATAAATTATTTAGGTAACAACGGATTAATTCTTTCGGCGACATTTTCACTACAAACTTTTACTTCGACAATTCACTGACAGTATACGTCAAATGATGCCACGAACGCATGTGTGTCAGGGGTCGGCTATACTACATGGTAAAGATCTGACATGGTATCTATATCATGGTATTTATACTACTTGTGTGTCCATAGTATTAGAGAATTAAATTTGTGCGTCATCCCATACAATCCAAATACCAAAATATCGGTAATAAACCAGTCTGCTCTCATATATGAAAATATTCGAGTACGGCATCCGTTTGCAAATAAAAACACATACAATATGAGATAAAATCGTGCTGAAGGGAAACATTAGCATAAATTATAATAAAAGAATTACTCAACTTTTTGACTGCATTGTAGGGGGGAAACTTTGTTTTAAAAACTCTGGAATCCCTTTGAGTTAATCTCAGATAGCAACAGTTTTAAATTATAAGATTTTCTTTCATTGAGATGTTTTATTGATTTTTAGCATCCTCGTATAAAAAACTTGCACCTTAAGAATTTATAATTACCTTATAAAAATTTTCCCTTTTTTTATTTAGCATCGACTTTGAACAGATTGCTTTTTTTTCTTTTAGTTTGGATTTTCTTTAAACTGAAGCTCTTTAGTTTCCTTAAATTGAAATATTTTTTCCCTGTTACAAAGGATAAACCGCGGGTGGAGAGAATGCTAAAGATTATATTTAGGAGGGCCATACGCAGCCTCGCACTTTTCAAATCCTCAGGAGAATGTTTATCATCTGCTTTGCAGATTTTAATGTTTGAAATACGCAAATAATTGAGGTGATGTAAACAAGAAGGAAAGTATAAAAAAATAATAACGATTAAAACGAAATTGCTAAAACACCCACACGCATGAGTGGAGTTGATTTACAGAATAACTATTATCTTTCCTGCCTCTGACAAGAAAATTTCTTAAAAGTCACTGGAAATATTTTTCTATCTAATGGATGTGACTCTTTTCAATTTTAAAACTGCAATAACTCCTGATTATCGAAAGGCGTCTGTAGGCGATACTCTACTCTGTCTTCAAGCAAAGCAGTGGGTATATAGACATATTCAACCTTCAAACAAAGCCCACAAACAAAGTGCAGAGTATGCAGATTGCTTTGAACTGTATCATCTTGTACGGAATTGCTAAGTGCTTTAATTTATAGTCAATCTTATCTTTACTCAATTTAATAGTGTGACTATTTCTCTTCAATACTTTTACAGAAATAACTTCGAAAAATAACTCGCTTTAAGTCTCTCTGGAAGTGTCTGAGATGGCGTATCTGTCAATTAATTTCCAACGTAAGAGGTTAAGTGAAGGGAAACAAGGGTTGTCTTCCTACCGAAACTAGGAAAAAGGGATTACACCGAAGCGATCAGTCTGATATCGTTTTTGTTGCCAGAATAGAGAGGGTGTCGTTAGACCACCTGAAGTGCACTACGCTGAAGGAGTATCCCTTAAGGCCCAGTTACAATGGACGTAACGTAACGTAAGCGTAACGTAACGTCAAAGGGCGTAACTTAACGTAAGCCGCTTACAATAGACTTCAGAATCGTTTTCTTTGTAGTAATTGACAGTTGATAACAATACGAAAAAATTTCAAACAAAACATAGAAAATAACAAGGATATAATAAATTCTTCGATGTTTTTAACACTCTGAATCATGTACGCCACTATTTACTTACCAAACTTTTCTCTGATTAACCTAATTTTATTGTAAACAAACTTTTGACGTCTATCGTTACGTCTTGCTACGTCCAATTTCTGATTTTACGGAACTTTACGTAACGTTGCGTTACGTCACGTCTATTGTAATTACTTATGAAGAAACTCGTACTTCAGAAATTACTTTGACACTTCGACTACGTCTTTTTACGTTACGTTACGTCCATTGTAACTGGGAATTTAAGTGTAAGCCACCAGGCGAATCAATGTAATCTGAACTGAATTAAATTTTGAAGTGAAATTCACCTTGAATAACACTTGACAAATATCCACATGAATAGAAAATTTCTTTCTAGGTGAAAAGAAAGTGTGCTCAATTGCATACAAAGCAAAAATAATTGACATGATGAATTTTCATGAGGATTTTGAACTGATAATTCTGCCTCATAGGGTTTGTAATATTTTTCTTGTGAAATTATTCAAAAACTAGGAGATCTCTGTGCAATTGCATAAATTGAAGGTATATGAGTGACATAACATTTTATATGTCCCCTCAATTTGCACCTTAAATTTCAAAGCGCATTTTTTTCAGAGGTGTCGCTTGTAGGCCTAATCCTCCCATGCAAGGAAGCAATAAAAAGACACATGCAAAGTATTTTACCATGCAGAATAATGAAATGAAAAAAGTTCCAATAAATCCATGTATTGCATACTTATCGGTGGCAAACACCGAACTTAACACTAAAGTTACCCAGGAACGCAACCCCAAAGTAATGAACCCAACCTCGAACTGATGCGGATCAGTGTTGTCATTATAAAATTTCAAAAAAAGCTCTATGAAACTCCATTTAAAAAAAGTGGCTGAAATACGGAACCGGGAGCTTTCTTTGTATTAATTAATATATAGATGATTTGAAGTGTTTTGCGAAGTGAATTGAGAGTGGAGGAACTAAATACAGGAGGCATTGTTTTGGCCACCCTGATTGACTCCAAGGTGCGTTTGACAAAATTCAGTATAATTTGTCTTCCTAAGACGTGAAGTTAGCCCGGTTGTGGTGAAATGGATGGACAACATGTTGAGGAGCAGTTAAATAGGAATTTAGACCTGTCACTAGAGGGTGTCCGCAGTGGTGGCGAGGGGCAACTTCATGTTCTCTGCCCTTGATATCATAAGAAATGCTCTCCGGGCGGGAGAGGGGTGGGATGAGGAACAGGGTCTCACTATCAGCGCGAGTAAGACAGAAACGATCGTCCTCACTGGGAGGACTAAAGATCTTCATAAGACACTTATCACACCCAGAGAAGAGACCGGGAGATATTTTCATATTCATGGACGGATCTATGATTGACCGTGGGAGCGGGTGCAGTAATCTTGCCTGAATAATAAAATCTATCGTGCTATGTTAGCCCAGGGAGATGCGCCTCAATTTACCGATTTAGAAATACTGGCTCTGGTTAGTGCGTTGGGCTAGTTAAAGGAGGGTCAGGTACGAAAATGTAATGCTTTTATTGCGTTGGACAATCAAGCCGTGGTTTGAAGCATTGTTCAAACCGAGATGAATGCATCTCTAGCGATGGAATATATACAAAAGCTCAATGAGTGCATCTCAGAAAATGAGTTAACACTTTGTTGCGTTAGAAGAAAGATAGGGATTAAAGGGAAAGCTGACACCCTAGCAAAACAAGAGCCGGACATGGAGAACCATTTTCCGTCATTATAACAGGCATAGTGAGGGATTTTCCAAGGATTGGGTCATAAAGGAACACCAGAAGACCAGAAGACAAGTTCTAAGCATGGTGCGAGGAACACTTAAATGGTTAGTTTCTTCGACTACAGGTAACTTTGGAAAAACCCTCAAAACGATGTGGATTCTGGAGGATGATATATGCAGACTTCGCCACTGAGACGGCGTAGCATATTGTGTGTGACTGCCCGGCCTTAACGAACAGGAGGATGGCTATCAGAAGTGATCCCGATACCTTCGGATAGATACCCTATAATCAAATAGGAATTAATAGGAATTAAAACACTATTATTAATTATATGTTACGATTTAAAGTGGCTGCGTCAATCAGGCAGTTCTGGTAATTAGGACTTTGAAACCCAGCGCTAGCCCTAACCCAAAACCAGGTTAATTAGATGAGTTAATATTACCAACCTTAAGGGGGCAATTTACCCAAATTTGAAAAAAGTTTATTTATGCACAAAAATCTTTGATTTTTTGATATATTATATCTAAGCATGTTATATGAAGAAATTACTTAAAATTTTCTTTTTCACCCCTTTCGGGGTGGGGGAATTCCACCAAATCTCTGATTTCACGGGAAACACTAAGACGTGAAACACTAAGACTAATTTTAAAACTAAAAGATATCTAGTTAGTAATTTCTTTTATTTTGAAGCTTACATATAAGTTTACAAACTGTAGCATGGGCTTGGTTGTAATATTATTCTAAATGCTCCCAAAATATAAAAATAAAAATTTGAAAGTTATTTAAACAGAGATTATTATTTTTGGGTAAATTGCCCCCTTAATCGGTAACACTACACAACACACTGCACTACAAAACAAATACAAAGGCTTATTACTAGTTTTTGCTATTCATGCAGGTCGAGGGGGTGTTAAAAAGTGCAATTCAAAGACAAGAGGACTGATATTTCGAAAACTATCAGTATATGTGTGGTCTCAAATTAAAGGAGGATGTTACACACGACACTGTAATATCTGGTCTATTTTCCAAGATACTGTAATATCAGCCCTTTAATCTTTCAATAGAATTTTTGAACACTTCCTCGTCCTGTGACTACTACATTTTATTTGAAATCACACACATACAGATATTTTGTATAGTTTCCGAAATATCAGTAATATGAGCTCGACCAGATCCGGATGACGCAACGTGTCCGTCATGATAAAAAGATCTCACGTGGAAAACCATTTTTACATAGTTTCTCACGAATGTTTCCAAGGAAAATTCGGTCTCGGTTATTATTCGGTTTTAATCCCTGTAATACATCCATTTGTTTCCATAACCCACATTATTGGAGCGTGTTTATGGACGGGTTAGGGAACAGATTTGATAACGGGTTAATCTGGTTAAACATTTTTAGAGCGGATTACCCGCATTCTTCCTACTGATTGTAGCATATTTCGAGTCGAAATTCAGTCTATCCACAAAGCGGCTGAAATGACCTGCAGTCATTTTATAATCTCGATCAACATCTTTATATAATAGGCAGTCAAATAACGTTTTAATATCGGCTAATATCAGTACAAATAGTAGCCAGAAATGTGAAGGTGACATTATGCTGGATAGTGGAACATAGAGATAATCTCACGCTAGTGCAGCTGCTTTCCTATTCTTGCATCATAATCTTGCATAATCATCTTCAGAAACTAAAAGGAAGTACTGGAAACTGTCATATTGTATTTTATATGTAACAAAATTTTACGCACATAATTTTCGAGTCACAATAAAAACACCACTTTGACAAGCTCTGACTTTTCTCCTGCTGGATTTAATTAATACAAAACTTAATATGACAAGACCTCGAGCGTCGCTTTATTAACACTATAAATTTGCTTTTTCATATGTACAGACGTAAATCCACAAAACATGCCACTTCTTCAAGCCTTTCAAATGGGTTCACGGCTAGGGTAGGCATGTTTGCTAAAGCCACATGTGTCTAGTAAGAAAGTGTTCACATGGACGCTATATTTCTCCATTAATTCATAGCTGCATGATTTCACCCAGCGGCTCTCTTGGACTTTCACCCATTATTGTCTTTTTATCATCGACCCCGAAGTACACGCCATCGGCATCGAGCCGTCTGAAGGAAGTCCCGAATAAAACGAATGCCCATTTGGGGTGTGGTGGCCAAGGGGTTACAATAAAAAGAGTGCCGCCTTTACATTACATTAAGCAGTTCGACGGTCTTTTATTACTGTAATAAGATTCGAGGCAGGTGTCTGCGTTGATAGCCCGCGAAAAGAACTACAAGAAAGAACGATTAGTGGTAAGTCGGGATATGCTATGCGATTAGTGTGGGGAGAAAAGCAACAGGATTCAATATCGATTTTTCAGTCAAAGAATTCTAAAAAAATACAGAAACTCAAAAATATTTAACTTTAAATCAAAAATATTTAACTTTTAAAAAGTAGGTAGATTTAAATCCCAACGCTCGAATTGATGGAATTGATAATTTTTGAAATCGCATTACTACGGGTGCCACTATTGTAAATTTTTATTAACTTGTTTAATATAGGTTTGTAAAATTTTTTAATGCTTGGGTAAACTTGGGCATAACTTGGGTAAAGAAATCTCAAAATTCTTTTTGGGAAATTCTGATTTGTGCATGCTAACTTCACAGACCTAGACGAATACAATACTTTATAATGCACTCCTGATATGTATTATGTAGGCTCGACCAGCTCACTCTGGATTTAATTAACAACCGTTTTATTTTTGCATACGCGAAGTCTACAAAGTACTAACGAATCTTGACATGTATAAAACCATAGGAACTGATGGTATCTAAACTCTACCTCAGAAATGTTACCCCTTTACCTCTTAGGAAAATATTTCATTTCCTATTCTTAAACATAACAAATTAACAGGCAAGATCCTATTATAAAAGGTCTTTGTATTTCATATTATTTAAACGCAAAAGAATTTGTTTGTTACAAATAAATTTGAAATTTGTTAACGTTTCTTCTTTTCTGGTTTGGTTTGGTAGGCATTTGAAATTATTAGGTTTCAATAAAAACAAATATGGAAGATTTTTGGTGTTAAACGTTTTCGGGTAAAAGGCTCATTATTTCCATTGTAACATATACTGGGAGAACTTACTCCACACCGTTAAAATGCTATAAAGAAGCAGTGGACCAAATTTCACAAACTTCCATTCATTCTTACGCAAGTTATAATGGAATTACTGTTTGTGGAGTAAAAGGGGGTTCCTCTGCTCCACATCCATTCATTTTGGGTGGAACGCTGGGGATTGGTATTATGTATATATGTATCGAATTTCAACTTCGTATCTTTAGAAATGTGCAGTGCAGTACTTTAAAATTTTCCCTTATATGGGGAGGGGGGTTCCTTTGGGCCGATTATGCTCATCTACGAACTCAACTTCCAAATAAAATAATAAACTCACATACCAAATTTTAGCTTCGAGTGACTTGCCCTAGCAGTGCTTTCCTTTCATTTTTTAAATACTCCAAGCGTACTGATCGTGGATCCTCATCGCTCGATGATGTGCTCATGGTTTTAAATTTTTTGAATGCAAAGCGTTACTTCTGAACCGAGTAATACTGCTTTTTATTGAATATAATAACTTGCAGGTGATGATTTGTCTCCTATTCCGGTGTGCCGTTGCCAGATGCTGACGCAAGTGATCACCGTTGCCTTTTTTGAAGAAAATCTGTAGCTGCAAATAGTTTATGACTGGCGAGAATAAGCAAAAAAAAAACATTTTGTGCTTGGCACGATCTTTATTCGCTGAGCTCAGTGAAACGACTAACAATTCATGATATGATTTCTTCTGATTAGACAGCAGATTACAGTGGTGAGATTCTACCATATCAATGGCGGTAAATTCAAATTCTTAATTCTTTAACTTTACAAAATACAACATAATTCTTTAAGTTTACAAAATACAACAAGAGGTATTTGTTGCTAGTTATTGTCAAAAATAAGGAAAAAATCAACCAAACTAACCACAATAACAAACCAAATACTGTTTTGTATTATTTTGCATTTAAGTGCCTAATTTAATAATGTTACTCTTTCTGAAAATTATCTTACAAAATTTTTCGCACCCGAAAACCATATACGGGATTATCAACGGTATGATAGTTTTGTCAGCTGGTGTTGGCTACCGCCCAACTTGCGGACAACGTCCACTTCAGGAGTCTATCATTAGTACGCTGTCTTGTCCAACATTTGAGAAAAATACATTTTTAAAATGCGCTGTACAAAGAAAATGAAAATTATCGAATGAAAAAAGTCTACACTTGTGTACATGAAGAAAGGCTCATTTATTTTATTTAATTAATTTATTATACATACCATCAGTTTGCAAGATTTAGAAGCCATTATAAAGACGTTGTCTGGCCTGAATAAGTTTTTCTTAACTATTCCCCACTTGTTTCCTTTAGGACAAGAAAAAGTGGTGAAAATAATTTTCCATCGTCATTAATAGTTGGCTATACAGTGTAAATATGAGATAGTTGCTAAAGGTGATTGCAGAACACATTCAATTGTTTTAGTCCCTTCAATGTTCGTACAGAATGGATTTCCAATTGAAAGACGCTTTGATCAGAATTATAAGTAATTTGTGTTCCGTTGACTGAAATATATTGCTTAGGTATTTCAATAAATTCTTCTGCTTTTTTTCTCAAACTTTCTTCTTCTACAGTTTTTCTTGTTACAAATTTATTAATTTTCCTTGATACAATGCGATGAGCTGCCTCAAACTTTTTCGATGTATTTTCCGAAATTCGAGATAACTTCTCCTTGTAGGTTTCATCTTTATTTAATTGATGTGCCCAACGTCTCAATTGACGTGTCGATTTAACTTGTTTCTTGTAATCGTAATTCAAATCTTCTTCCTCTTCTGAGGAAGCGTCTGAATTCTTATCAGTTACATCCCTTGCCCAAGTAGTATTTTCAATAGCTGTACTCTCATACTCCTCAAATGGTTCTTGAAAATCGACAGTTTCCTCTTCCATAATCTCCACTCCATTAAAGTCTGTGGTTGAATCAATCAAAATTTTTTCGAAAGTTTCGTTTAACCCTATTTCGTAATTATTGACTGGCGTGTCTGGCACATTATTGTTTGGAAGGCAGCCAACAGAAGATTTATAATGTAACTGTCATTTTTGATACACTATCCACCAAACACTAAACATAATAAGTTACCCGCGTGGAGAGCAAAACCCTGAATTATTTGCAAGCAATTTGTATTAGACATCTTTATCATTAATCTAAATGCTGTCTGATAAAACTGCAGTTGTAAATTCCATAAGCTCATATTTCGCAGATAAATGAACTTTTAATGCCACTACTTTTGAACTAAATAATTTTATCGAGTTTCTGTTCGAAAAGAAAAAGGAAGGAAAGACTTTTCTATAAATTTCATAAAAAAGTGTTGGAAATATGGTCTAAACAATCATGTTTATCTCGAAAACGATCCAAGGCACGTAGATAGATGTTTTATATCAAATTAAAGTGCAAGTTCTGAAGAATCCATAGTCTTGTTAAAAAGTGTACGTTAGTGGGCTATTTTGGCGGAAAATTTAGTGAAATTTGAAAAATAACTAATGATTCCACCAATTTGTCAAAATTTAAAATCTAGATCTCATCATAAGGGAGGGGTAGAGGGGTGGTTGGCAATTTTTTGGAACAGGCAAGAGGTTCCTTATCAAATGGCATCTAATTGTGCTTCACAGGACCTGCTATAAAAATATTACAGGGTGTTAAGTGAACAAAGTATTCAAAAATATCTAAAATCGTTGAGGCTGGCTTTCACCCTTTAAACCGTTCTTCCGCAGATAAAACAGTACGTGTCATTTAGTTTTTCGAGTACCACAATATCTATGAAAATGAAAAAAATCGGAGGGGGACACCTATATGATGTTCCTTGTAAGATTCTGAAGCTCTCTGCAGAGAACCAAATATTTAACTATTACACGATTTCCACTCCACCTCCACAGGAGGACATCTCGGACAATCAAGGATGTACAATAAATTGAAAGAGATATATAGATGGAAAAGGATGAAGAAGTCAATAGCTAAATACGTCAACAGTTGGTAACTGTGCTCAAAGAATAAGCACCAAAAGCACAACAAAGAACCAATGGTTGTAACAACTGCACCTATAAAGGTCTTTGACATAGTGTCAATAGATACAGTGGGTCCATTCACAGAAACACAGAGTAACAATAGATATGCAGTAACTATCCAGTGCGACTTAAGTAAATACATTGTAATTATCCCAACGAAATATAAGAAGGCAAATGCAGCAGCAAGGGCAGTAGTTAACGGATTCATCATAACGTATGGACCGATAAACAAGATCAAAACATACCTAGAAACAGAATATAAAAAAGGTTTTCACGGAAATTTGTAACATACTAAGAATTAAACAATTCATTGCTACCGCAGCGCATCCTGAAACAATAGGGTCGTTGGAAAGAAATCACGAGTATCTTAGATCTTTCATTAATGAAAACAGAGACAATTGGGACAACCGGATTGTACCTTATTATACCCTTCGCTACAATACCACTCCTAACACAGTGCACGGATTTACACCATTCGAACTCGCCTTTGCCAAAAGAGTGAATTTACCATCTGAACTCACTATTGACCTCCCAGATCCCATCTACAGCTACGAACTATTCAGCAAAGAAATTATCTATAGACTCCAGCAGGCTATAAGTAAAGCAAAACAATACATTGATGAAGCATAATAAAACCATAAACATATAAGTGACTCGAATAGTAACCAAATATATCTAAAAATAGGTGATAAGGTACTAGTAACTGCTCAGAACATGATCAGGAAAAAATTAGACCCATTATATAAGGGTCAAGGGCGTATCCAGCTCAAAACGGAAGGGGAGGCAGTTTTTGAAATTTAACCTCTTTCATGGAGAAGGAGAGTCCATCATGCCATACAATAATAAACAATAACAAAAGGAAAAACACTATTTATTTAAAAAAGTTAATTTTTGAATAATTGTTTGCGAGGATTAGTTGCAAATTTTCGTACTACTGCTTCCACTAATTGCTCCTTATTTGCGAAAACACATTGACGGTGAAGGCTTAGCATGGCTAATCCATTTAACCTACTTTTAGCAATAGTGCTTCTTAGCCATATTTTAATTCGGCGAAGGGAACTGAGTGAACACTCTATAGTGCTTGTTGTGCAGGGCTGTGAGAGTAATATCAGCAGCGCCTTTCTAATGGCCGGGAAAAAACATTCGCTCTTTTTTAAAACTTCAATGATG
>QYTT01087826.1:0-32036 GCA_006980735.1 Dasypogon diadema | reverse complement strand
GTTCCTAAAAGTTATGGACAAGCCATGGAAAATTGGGGCCTTATTATATACAGAAAAGAGGTCCTTTTACCGACTAATATAAATTGGGATCCTGTTAACACACAGACTCGTGTAATTACACACGAACTTGCTCATCAATGGTTTGGCAACTTAGTGACTCTAAAATGGTGGACTTACACATGGTTAAATGAGGGACTTGCTACACATTATGGAAACAAAGCTATACAGTTGGTTAGTGACAATATCACTCCTACATAAGCTTTATCCAATTATTCGTAGATTCACCCTGAATACGACATTCGGTATTATCTTCTAGCAACCGACTTCGGTTCGGATTGGGATGATATTTCCAGACAAGTAATCACAAATTATGTGGAAAGCGAGAGTGAAATTGGTCTGTCTTTTAATGGTGCTACGTATTATAAGGGTAAATCATTTACTACTAATAATCCATTTTACAGGTTAATATTACTATTTTATATTGTTGCTTCAGCCGGACGTGTCCTGGAGATGTTTGAAGAGGCGTTTACGGAGACTACTTTCAGGAAAGGCGTATCTCTATACTTAACAAAATTGTAAGTAGCATATGCATTGCCATTTCCTTAATTTGATTCACCTTTTTAAGTCAGTATTCTTCGGCGGATGAAGATGATTTCTTTGATGCACTACAAGAAGCAGCTACTGTTGATTCTGTACCATATCTAAAGTACCCCGGTAGTGTTAAGCACGCGATGAGAACATGGACTAGGCAGAAGTTTTATCCCATTGTAATGGTTACACGCCATTATGACAACGGAACATTTACCTTAGATCAGATGCCAAGTAGTAAAAAGGACCCCACCCTTCTGTGGGATATTCCAATAACTTACGTGACAAGGAACGATTCTACTGACTGTATTATGCAGGAGCACTTTTTTCCTGCAATGAAAACTATGCACGTGGATCCGATATCCTTAAATTGTACTTTGTTGTCGACAGACTGGCTAATTTTAAATAAGAGAGCAACAGGCTTCTATCGGATTAATTATGACGACAAGAACTGGAAGCTCATTACTGAAAGTCTGAAGAAAAATCCAAAATCGATTCCTGGGGCAAATAGAGCACAGCTAATACGTGATTCAGGTTTTCTTCTGTTGCGAAACAAGTTAAGTGCTTCTATTGCTTTCGAATTTTTTACGTATTTGGAAAACGAGGATGACTTTCTTCCGTGGAATGAGGCAGTTTTCACACTTCGCTCAATATACTATCAGTTAGAAGATACACCTGGCTCTGAACTATTCCAAGCATTTTTAAGTAAACTTGTTCATCACAAGTTCAAAATGCTCGAGTACGAGTTTAATGAAAATCAGAAACGTCAAAGAGAATTTTCAACAAATCAAAGCCCTTCCAGTGACATTGGAATGGGCTCCATATTTGAATTTGCCTGCACAGTAGGCCTAAAAGATTGTCAAGATTTTTGTAGAAGTAAATTCAAAGATGCTGTGAGAAAAAATAAGACTATGGATTTAGACAAAGTGATTGAAAAGATAATTTTGTGCGAAGGTTTACGGATAGCAACGAAAGAAGAATTTCAAGCAGTTTTTATGCAGTTTTCTTCAACTGACGATAATCCAAAGCGTATGATGTTCATTGAGTGCTTATCAAATTCTAAAAATATTGATCATATAAAATTCTTACTGGAAAGTATATTAAATTCAAACATGACATACAGTCCAGAAGAGAGATCTTACCTAATAGAAAATATTTCAAGAAATACTGTTGCTTTGCCAGTTTTAATTCAGTTTTTAAAGGACAACCACAAGGATCTAGCTAATGTTACCTCAAACTTATGGATTAGCATAGCTTTTCTTAGATATGAACTCAGGAATGAAATGGAAAAGCAAGCGGTAAGTGTTACTGATTTATTTTTGACGCACATGTTTTTTGTTATTTTATATAATGACTTTTTCAATAATGCTAACTTCTTTGAATTAGAACGTGAAATGTTTACTTATTTCGTATACATTGAAAATTCTGTACGGACTTGAAAACCATACAGCTGCTAGAATTTTTAGTCACATTTTTTCAGATAGATTTTAAAAATTGACAAACTTTTATCAATATGTATCGAAAGCCGTACAAAATCTTGCCGCAGTCTATTAAAAACCATAGGATTGACGCTGCAAAATAGGCCAAGATAGTTAAACAAAAGCGTGATTAAAAGACTTTTTAGTGCACAGTTGTGATATATACGTGGGTTCGAACCCTCCAAAGGATATGGCGATTTATCTGGGTACCAGTGATATCGAGGGGCAACAATTGTACCAGTAAAGCTACCGGGATGGCTACACAATAATAATTTCATGACAGAAAATTGTGTGGCTGTGACTTTACTTGCAACATTTGTCAGGTTAAAATTTCCCAATCTTCTCTTCTCTAATTTCCTTCCATATAAGCTGTGCTATGTGCATTATAGGGTTGTCCACTGAGCTTAGGCAATATCTTAAAGAAAGTAGCACCCAAGTTAGCATTTTGACATTACAGTGCACATGCAGGCTACATATGTAGCCCAGGATGTAATATTGTCGAATATTTTTTTAAATTTGGGGTGCTATCGTCTTGTGTATTTCTCGAGTTATAATCCCCGCTCTCGACAGTAGCGTGTCGATCTTGGCAGTACACAGACGTCAAGATAAATCGTCAGTGAAGTTGATGAGCTAGACATGTAGCCCGCGTAAGCGTTCTAAGAAGTTTTGTTACTTGAAGAAAGTAAGTAGAAAGTGTGAAATTGAGGTAAACATGATAAATATATCAATATATTTACCATATTTGTACTTTAACTTCTTTTTATAGTGTTTATGGTTCATTCTACATTTCTTTCATATTTGTTTTAAGATACTACCTAAGCTCAGGGGACAATCCTATAATGCTGCACACAACCGCAGATCCTTTTTCTTTATTGATTGAAAATATTCCAATGCTCATTTATGCACGCCTGCAAGTGATATAGTCCATTTTGTTGCCTTTTTAAATTTTTGTAAATAAGCTTCATGAATTTCATGAGACAAGATTTCTGGTGTTTCATCCACTGGTTGAATATCTTTTAATTCAGTGTGGCAATCATTTACTAAGTTATCCTTAGTTACCTGTTATGCAGAAATATCACCGTTTGGTTTAAGTAACTTAGGGTTCCGAAAGATACTATGGTAATTTTAATCACAGTTCCACAACCAGAAAAGTCATGGAAAGATTTTAAACGCCTAGTGTACCACGTGAGAAGTTCAGGAGTAATTTGAACGTAGATGAGAGAGTTACTCTCAGTGACTAAATTCTGGTAGGGAACGTACTAACAATCAGTGCTTGCTGTACGACTAGTGCATAAATTCCACCGTTTCTGTTCAAAGCGTCAACATATTCTTGAATTTTCCCAGAAATTCCAAACATAAACTCACCCTTAATGAGGTGCTGATCATAGAACCACAACAAATTAATCTTCTTTTCTTTCTTTCAGTATTTGGAGCTTTTAGATGAGGTTGAGTATCTGGGTACTTTAAAAATGGACATGCAAAAACAAATACTTATGAAAGACTACCCTGAGTTTCACGACCAGCAAGAAGAAACTGTTTTAGCTTGGTTAGAGAGCTTCCAAAAGAACGACAGCAGTGTGCGAGTAATATCGTTTATATATGTTTACATTGTATTTTTTATAAAATTAATATAAGTTTTGGTTATTTTTAATAATAATAGCCACACTAATATGAAATCTGAAATTATTTGATTTTTTTTCTTTTAGGGCGAGGATTTACAATGACAAGCAGTAACGTATATTTTAATTTGAATCAAGGCTAAGGTGAAATCTACTCGACCCCCACCACACAATCGGTTAATAAATCAAGTGGAATTTTAATAAATTTTATAAAAATATAATACCTATTTTATGTCAAATACTAACATGTGAATTCCGCTGCTAACAAAATCCTATTGACTTAGAGGAGAAGGCGAATTGTGCAGCCCAAATCATAATGTGCAGAGCCAGTATAT
The DNA here is from genome assembly GCA_006980735.1 of Dasypogon diadema. Taxonomy (NCBI): domain Eukaryota; kingdom Metazoa; phylum Arthropoda; class Insecta; order Diptera; family Asilidae; genus Dasypogon; species Dasypogon diadema. Next base: position 28,016 of record QYTT01087826.1, on the reverse strand, counting down.
TCAAAAATAAAGTCGATTGCACACTCTTGGCATGCAGAGAAGTCCCTAAAGGATGCTATTATTTGTAAAAATTTTTTAAAAGGACATCGAACTAGACCGCTGCCTTAATCTTTTTGCCACAAGTTATCTTAGCACTTTTCTAAACTCGAGTTTTCGCATTATTCACATAAAATGTTCTCCGTCATCTCCATATCCAAGCACAGTCTGAATGTATCTTCTTTTAGAATCCTCATCTTTTTAAAGTAATATCCAAAGCTTCCGTGCTCAGTAGTTATAGAAACTACCCATCTCATTCCATGCCTAGAACTTTGCTTCTGGTTAGTCTGTTCAAGAGCTTTCTTCCTTTCATAGTCCCTCGGCAGGTTGTCATATGTTTCTTTATGACTCATTTCTCGATCAGATCTTTTTCCATGCCACCAAATTGTTACCTTATTTTCCGTACGAACTAGAGCCTGAATCTCTGCCTGTTAAACCGAGATGCATCTCTGTAGCCTTACATAACAGAATATATTTAGGTCTTCAAAGAAGATTTCAGCATCTCTTATACTGTCTATCAGGGATACGTAAATATAAAAGCATCCTCTTCCTTCTAAATACCCTAACACTCTTGGTCCTGTCTTTGGGCATCGTGAGTTACCTGAACTCTTTTAAGTGATCCAAGATTTCCCTATGCTCCTATGTCCGTGATGAGGGCTATATCTGTTCCGGTGCATGCTGAGTGCCACCTCTACTGCCATTTTTTTCAGCAAATAAATCTAGCCGAAACAGCCCCCGCAGAGCCACTTTCGCGACTGTAAGGATGGTATGAAAAGCGCCCCTGATACCTATGTGATGCATCCTTATCGCGTAATTCTTACCTGGCTTTTGCTTCAGACATCGTCAAGATACATTTGATCACAATTGTGTATATCCAGTTTGTTAACCTCGGCGGAATATCTCACTTTTCAAGGACACTCACTCACTCACTCATACCACAATTTTCAAGGACAGCACAACTGCATTGGAAAAAAGACAATAATATTTCTTTAAGGTAATTCCTAAGGTCAAAGGTGATCCTATGATGCACACAAGATTGCTTAGGCGGAGGAAAATTTTAGGGAAGAGGAGATAATGAGTTTCTAACCTGATAAAGGTTTCACGTAAGCCACACCAATCATTTGGTTACTTAAAATGCACTGGTGAAGTATTTTCAAGGTCTTCAGAGAAAAGGTAATAGGAGTGGGATTATTTTCAAAGACGTCCTTTGTATTAAGTTCTAAAGTTTCGATGTAATAAGAAACTGCAAGTTCGATAGTAGGTTAATAAATACTACATAACACCTCTCTGATCCTACATGCAGTATTGAGGCTACTTCAAGATAGAGAAAATATTAGCGATTATCTCAGCGAATAATATGAAAGATTTTCAGCCTAAAAACAAAGCGAAGAAAAGTGACTTTAGAATTACAAACCCATCCAAATGCTTGTGGAATTTTACATCGACAGGATATTAAAAATGCTGTACCATAGTTAAAATCATACCTTAATAGTATTATACATATTATACATTTCATTAGGAAACACAAAAATTTATATAACAATCTTATATTAAAAATCGCAGAATTGATCCTATTAAGACTAATACTGGTACAACAGAAATAGCTGTGGCACTAGATCTGTTGTTTTTCTCGTACACTTTCAGCCAATCAAGTACATCTCCACGATGGGTCTTAATCCAATCAAGATTAGTCTGAATATTCGCCGCAATAGTTGCTTTGACCTTCTCATTAACTTGTTCGTGCTTTCCAGCTGTACTTAGAAGTTCTTCAAACTAAAATAAACAATAATAAGGTATAGAGTATATTTTTAACAACGGTTACCTTAGTCTTTTGCTCTCCAGTGACGACAAGAGCGGACATTTTAATTATATCATCAACTAGAGGGTTCTGTTTCGAGAAACCTGGAGTAAGCTCAGCATATTTTTCATAGTTTTTAGATAGGAAATTAACTGCTGCGAAAAATCCTTCCTGACTCTTAGAATAAGCGGATCTAAGTAAAACAATCCTTTCTTGGGGACGTAAAGTATTATTCTGAGCTTTACTAATTGAGCTCCCTAAGAACAATTCAAGTTGTTTTGAATTAACCGAGCATCCTAAAGATGAAATAAGAAGCTGCCTCTCCGCAGCATCCACAGATTGCATCAGTCTTTTGTGAAGAGAAGAAAATTCTTCGTCTGTAGCTTTTTTGAGACCGTAGCAATAAATAACTTCTTGCAAATTGGGTTCAATAGCAGTGCCATTTTTAACAAAATCTCGTAACCTGGCATTTGTGGTTTCAAGGCAATCCTTAACTGAAGCTTCACAGGCCCATTTAATGGCTGTAGTACGCGTGTATTTCGTGAAGTGGTGTTCTTTATCTTGTTCCTTAATGCCAAGTTTTTTATATAAATTCTCAACTATACTCCCAATGAAAAAGTCAAAATAGTGTGTATCATTATCTCCTCGCATAAACAAATTGAAAGTGTTCAGGGTACCACTGGCTGCCACCCAAGGAGAATAACTGCCCTCCATTTTAAGATAACTCAGTAACGAAAACAGTGTTTTAATAGGAAGACGCTTCGTTATTACCAATCTAAATGCATCGTTAATTAACTGAGCCTTGTTGAAAGTGTGAATAACACTTGGATCCTTATTCAGAGCTTTTATTATTAAATTCCAGTTCTCCTCGTCGTAATTAACACGATAGTATCCTGTTTGTTGCACATTTAAAATAAGCCAATCATATTTGGTCCATGTCTTACTAGCGGTAGGCTCTACAGTAATTGACTTTTTCCCTTCTAGGAAACCTTCAGATTTGGTGCTATTAAACTTCGGATCGTTTGATGTTACAAAATTGTAAGGAACCCACCAAAGCTTTTTATCTTTAATGTTGGGATCTTCATGAAAAGTTTGTTGCTCAATGGTAAAGGTTCCAGTATCATAATTTCTGGTTACTTTTAGAAGAGGAAATCCACCCTGATTAGTCCAACTTTTCATAATCACTCGCAGTTTTGCTGGTAATTTTATCTTATTTTTGTCTACTGCCGTTTGTAACCCTTTAAATAGGTCATCCTCTTCGGCAGCCTTAAATTCCCTAAGAAGTAAAGAAATAGATACAATCTTACTATTATTCAGATTATCTTACATTTCCCGCAGGTAATTATTCAATCCTTCCGCAAAAACTTTTTCAGTTATCACATGTTGAATCATTCTTAATACACATGCAGCTGAAATGATACAAAAGTAGTTGTTGTGAAAGTCATTTTAAATAAAAAATAATGTAAATAATAACGTGATACTTTTGTACTACACAATCATTTTTTTCTCTTAAATTGAAACTTTTATACAGGATGTCTAATAATTAATCTATAACACCAATCGATTTTTTGAAGCGTCCTGATGAAAACATTTTTTCAGTAATTTCCCTCCCCCTCAAAATGGCGTCAAAATATTTTATGTCCTTTTACCCGGTAAAATCCTTATAATTGCTCACAAAAACATCACATGATAACGACCAAGGATTAATTTGAAAGAGGGCGCTTTTGACTTTCTAAGGGTATCGTGCTTATCCCGATCAGTGGGAATGTCGTAGTCAGTGTTAAATTTTAAAGCAAAACTGAATATGATTAAGCGAACAAAGGGCGACGTCCATGCGCCGAAGCTTGTTGGCTTCGGTGCGTTCGTAGGGTACTAACCTTTCCAACTTCTTCACTTTGTGAATAGCTTCTAAGTGGCGAGTTATTGTGGCTCAAAAAAAATTCTTTTTGAGGCCACGAACCGTTGTTGATAGATCTTCTCCCAAGGCAGCCTTGAGGGCTTTGTTACTAATGGCCATCGAGGGTTTAGCCTTAAGCTCATCTTCGAGCCCATAGTACTCAGTATTGAATTTAGCGAACGAATGGCTGATGGTTTCCTCACTACATGTACCCTCTCTCGCGCTGCCATTGTAGCATTAGACACCTTTCTAAACTCAAACAGAAACAGGACAAGCAAATATATCTTAGATATCATTTTAACAGGAAAAAAGAGGCAAATATATAAACCACAGAAAAATATCTAAGAGAATACTGTTCACACTACATAAGCCAATAGCACAAGATTCCAAATTTTCACACATTGTCGTGACTTAAATAACCTTTCAAAGCAAAAGAGAAGCAATGAGGATCATATGAATGTGATAATTTCTTTAATAATTTTATTAATGTTTAATAAAAAATTTTGTTTTCATTTTGGTAGCAGTTTTCTCACCGAAAGTTTGTACTTCTAACTTTTTCGGTTCATATGTACGTGAGCATCACTTCCTGCGAGTGTTACACGGGTTTTTTTGAGGGGAGGATGGGGGACCCAACACAGAACACCAAAGTTCCTAATTTTATATAACAGCGTATAAATTCTTTTGGTGAATTTTGTTTGGCAGCGATTTCAAAACTATGAAAACGTTTTTTTTTCTATGAATTTTCCAAATATTTAAGGGGTCCACTCTACCGCTGAGTATCCCTGAGAAAAAGCACCGCTTATAGTGTACCAGAAGTAGAAAGGTAAGAGGCAATTGAGCTAGATTAGATTTATAGCTTAGATAGAAGTAATTTCTTTGTAAGGCGACAAAACTCCAAAATGTGAGGATTTTGAGATAATAAGATCCACGCGCATCGAATTGTGATAATTACTATATTTTCATGTTATTTGTGATCCATTTTTTAGTTAATTGTGTGGTGCGGAGTCCACGTTTAATCAGTAGAATAAGGTGCATAATTTATCAAAAACAAAATTAAGCATTTTCCAAATTTCGCACCTTCTAGACAATGCGCTTTCGGTTTTTATACCTCCCGAACTTTTTTATATTTTTCGGATTTCCCGATATTTTTTTCAGTGCTTCATCGTGCACCTGAAATTCTATTAAATAATAATATCTCATCGTTCTTCTTAATTGTACATCGAGTAGTATCGAGTACTTATTTTTCCGCGTCAAGATTTAGTTAAAACAACTGGAGCGTGCCACGATAACAAGTTTCAAATTTACTTTATCAGTTATGATGTCCTTGAGTTGCTACAATATCGCTACTATAAATTTGTTTCAATGATAATTGCTAGATATAAACATAACACCATTATCATCGACAATAAAAGTCCCACTTCAATATCATACATTCATGCAATTACCTTTCGAGTAGGAAATAGAATCGAATAAACTGACTATCTCTTTAGGTGTTTGGACGTAATGTGTCATGGGACGTGCAGAGTTCCCAATATCTGCTCCCAGAGCTCTTTGGTATTCTGCCACTATAAAATATTCCATAAAGTCCCACTCTGGATAGACCTAGAAAACATTATAATTTGTATTAAAACATTATTTTAATCTGGGTATATCTGGTTTCTAGTTGCAAACAGGAAATCTAAAACCATGCACGCTCGTGCCAGAATTTTATCAATAGTTGTCGCTGAGACGACGCAAGATATCGAAGATATTGTTTAGTTGCTTTGGTTTAAAATATCGCAGATATTAAAGCCAGACTATAGATCACATTTTAAAGATAAGCTAAGTTATGCGGGCAAACGTACCTTATCAGTTGCGATATAAGAAAACAGTGAAGCAAATCCTTCGTTGAGCCAAATATATGTCCACCATTTTGGCGATACAAGATTGCCAAACCACTGATGGGCATACTCATGGGCAATTATACTGGCGATATTCGTTTCAGTGTAGACTGTTGAATTTTTTGGATTGTACAAAAGATATTCTTCGCGATATGTCACCAAACCCCAGTTTTCCATTGCGCCAGCTGCAAAATCTGGAACAGCAATTTGATCCATTTTAGGCAGACTGTAATTTACTTTTAGATATTCCTCCAAGCCCGATAAAATTTTCACAGATGTCTTTAATGCAAATTCTTGTTCACTTTTGCTTCCTGGCCGGGAATACACCCTTTCTTCCCTCTTTTTAGAATCAATTTGGGAGGAGTAGTCAAAATCCGATACTACGAATGCTACCAAATATGTAGACATCAGAGGAGTTGTTTTAAATTTCGTAGTAACCATATTAGAGTCATCCAGCCTGTAACGAAATGCAAGATAAGAATATCAGTAAGGTAAATAGTGGCTTTTGTTGAGACTGCAGTCATGACTTATGACTGTAACTGAGAAATTAGGATCGAGTATCTTAATAACACTTGTTCCTCTACAAAGAAGCATTTGTGTTTAAGTCGATAACAATTTCAATTAGTGCAATGAGATTTGCGTTTACAGCATCTATCCAGATGCATTTTAATGATAATTGATAACTTTATTTATTTTACTAATTTTTTAATTATGCCGCACTTATACCACCGGAAGGAAATCAATTCGATGAACTAAGCAAAAGTGGTTTCATTTAAAGAACTTATGGGGAGAAGAGCTAGAAGCCCTTTGGCTACCAGAAATTGAAAGGAGATTATCTGTGATGTACTTAAAGTTGAGGAGGCTGACATTTTAGCCCCTATATCTCTGTTTATCCAAGATAAAATAGGAAAACTAACTGTTTAGCTTTGGTATTTTCTTATAATTTTGTTGCTAAACTTACAACTGAAATACCAAACTTTGTGAATAATTGGTAACAGCAAGTACTTTCTAGTAAGTGCCCTACCGTCCTACGTTGAAAAACCATAGAACGCCAAATTGAAAAAGTCGAAAATTTTCCCTTTCTTATTGAAATGCAATCAGGTCTTTTTTATAATTGATTTAGAATCCTTTTCATTTCACTTAATACATTTATCGATCCGAGTGTAACCGGTGTTAAATTAAACTCATTTCCTGGAAATCAATTTATATACTGTTAAAATTTTTTTTTTTTATTTTTAGTAATACTTGCATACTTGTTAAACAAATTAATTAATAAAATCTAAAACAACAGAGCACAAATTAAAATTATAAAAATTCTTAAAAGTTACTTCCATTTGTTTGATCCGGGATCGTGGTATGAAACTTTCGAATTATGTTTTTATATTGCAAATTTTTAAGGTAACAACAAAAATAAAAGTGTTCGTGTAAGAGAACAAGAAATAGGCTCACAACGCTCAATTCATTTACCAAGGAAATCATATACTCCGATATCTACGACGATATTTTTCTACTTCAACTGCAGTATATGGTTTTGAAATTGAATTGGTTGTTGATGAATTTGAATTGATTGTAGCTGGGATCGATCAAATTGTTTTTCAGGTTGAAGCGGTTGCTATTTGTTGTTGTTTATTTGGTTGAAGCAATTAACGCTGATTTTAATTTGGCTGGCATTGTTTTTGAAATAGTTGAGCTTGACTTTGATTTGGTTGGTGTTGGAATTGGTCTAGTTAGTCTTGATTTTGATCTGGTTGTAACTGTTCTTGAAATGGTTTCATTTGAGGTGTAAATGCTATATATGTTCGTTATCAAGAATTCTTAAATCACATTTTTTGTATGTATGTATGTATCCACCACGTAAAAAAAGTCCGGATATATGTCCAAACAGGAGGGAAAACGACGTATACAACATGTAATAGTACTAAATGACTGCCCATATTTCATTACAATTTAGACTTTATACGAAAATATTTATGTTATTATTCTCTTTTTTTGTTTACATATGAACTTTTTTTCATTTACAATTAATATTACGACCTCCATCTGAATACACCAATGGAACGAATAATTTTGTCACTCACTGTATAGCTTTCCACAGTTAACTTTTTAAATTTTACACCTGAATATCACCAGATTGACAAAAGTTGTTTTTTATGGCAAACTCCAAAAGTTCGAGGAAGAACTAAAATCTTCAGCCGTCTACGACGGCTAAACGACATGAAAAGGATTCTTGGGGCATTGTAAGTCTCTGAAGCCCGTGATTGCAATTTCTGAAGATATGAAAAGGTTAAGGTGGTTAAAACCTTTCGAGGATCACACTGAGCCAGTGATAATGATAAAAGGATCTTTCCTTAATGATTAATGAATATGTCGTTCTTCGTGCACTTATTTTAAAATTTATCAACAGTACTTCATATGTTAACATACGTTAATTTTTTTTTAGAAAGTTTTCCAATATATGACATGAATATCTGTCCGAGTTTATCAAACCAAAACATTCTTTTCTTGTTGAAAAAACAGTTTAAAAAGCAAAAAAGAAAATCAAAAATAGAACTTACGTATTAACTCCATTATGTTTTGGCATATTGGAGATTGCAGTGTAATTTTTTCCGTGTGTGAGTGATACTGTAAACTTAGCTTTAAGGCCCGGCTCATCGTAACATGGAAATCCATGACGAGCATCTGTGGATTCAAATTGGGTGGTTGCAAGGTATCTGTTAAAATATTAATTGTTTTTATATGTTTCAAACATTTTAAATTTATTGTTCTAACATTCGTGTACCCTTTGAATTAAGATAGGATGATTTATAAAATCCACCGTTATCTTCACGTAATTTGCCCTTATATGATATTTTCAACCGGTAAACAGTACCATTGACCAAATGTAACTTGTTTTTTGTCGAATATACCGTTAGAAATTCCTTGTCTTTATCATATCTCGTATCTATATCTGTAGCTGATGTCCCATTTTCGTAATAAAATTCGGCTTTAAAGTCAGATAGCTGCCGCGCATGAACGACTATTTCCGAATTACTTTTGGTCTCTAGAGCTTGTAATTTTATATTCACCACACCAGTAAAATCAAATTTATTTTCGTGAACTTTCGTTGTTATGTGAATATCATATTCCAATGGTTTTGTATTATTAGGCAACCGAAAGTTTTCGCTACTTTTGGAAAGCGTTTCTAAAACCTCAATATCAGACAGACCCGATGGTAATATTGGTGAAGCAGCCACACAACCGATCACTAAAAGTACGGAAAAATATAGTAACGTAGTCATCTTGTTAGGATGCCTAAACTAAATTAACTGAACTTCAGAATTACAGGTAGCACACTTTTTACTCCTCCACTTCACCTTATCACAAGGCACGAGTGCACCTTTTGTCCACATTTAGATCAAGTAGTAATTAAACTCAAGTTGCGATTAGAACAATTTTGATATGATAAGAGACTTCTTGAAAAGGTATTAGTACAAAACATTCGACGTAAGATGTCAGGTAAAATTTCGTAAAAATGATTATCTATGAAATTAGATAGCATTTGTGATCTTTTTCCGATAAGTTTTGAGTTATGAAAATGTAAAAAATTCCAAATGTTAAGAAATTCATTTTAATTTTTGATTTGGTAATTCCGATCAGGGAGTTTCCGGAATATTACGTGATTTTTTTAGATGAGCTGATCGAAAAGTTGCCCTACGTACTTCAACTGAAATTTTTTCTTAAGGGATTGCCTAAGCTCAGGGGATAACCCTATGATGCACAAAGCGCAGCTTAGGCGGAAGGAAATTGTGGAAGAAGAAGACTGGGAAGTTAACCTGACAAATATTGCAAGTGAGCCACAATATTATTGGCATGAAATTACTGTGCAATATCCCAATGGCTTCGGAAGTACAATTCTCGTCAGTAGAAATTGCCTGAACGCCCTGAACCACTGGTATATCGCCGCGGTCTGTGCAGGATTTGATCTCACGCGAGCAGAGGAGAAAATCTACAGGCCTGTACTGCACCTCAGCCCACACGGCCACCGGCCGTGGGTTTTTCTGGAGTTTGTTTGATATTGTTTTATGTTCTTTAATTCTAGTAACAACATTTCTTTTGGTTTGATCTATATAGTGCATTTCAAACGTAAACAAACATTTGTTTACGTATAAGATTAATCTTCTCATTACACACTTTAAAGGGCTTGTTTTCAACATTTTTTATAATATCAAAACATTGTTTTGCATTTATTGAAGTACTGTGAAAAACACATTTATCACCTAAATTCACTACTTCTTTAAACGCGTCAGGGATGTTAATATTTTGTCAAATTTATAAATCACTTTTTCTTAAAAGAATTATCATTACTACCGACGTTTTCTAAGTTATTATTTTTTATCGATTTTATTTTTTTGTGATGTGTTTCATCTTTGAACTTTGTTAGGAAAAATTTGTTGCATAATCTGACGACTAATTTAATTATATTAAGTTGACATCCAAGTGAGCGCTATTAAGCCTGGGTCAAGCTCAAAGTCACCGGCAAATTCTCCCTTTGCTGTGTTCCAACGTTCGTCCAAAGAATGTTTCCCAGAAGCCTATACTTTTCGAGATATTCCTCCGCTCCTTTGCATTTTCTGTATTTTGAATATTATATAGATATTTGCGGAAAAAAGACATATATACTGTAAATATTTGTATTTGAAACACAGGAATTACATATGATATATTATTTTCGGGGAGTTATCGAAAACAATAAAGTAACTATCGAAGCTTAACATAAATCAGAGAAAACATTAAAACTCATGAAGTGAGAAATTCTGATAATCACTAATAATCCTATATGAAATTGTAAAAAGTTGATAAATTTAATATAAAAAAGGATGCTTCACATAAAATTTCTTGAATAGAAATACAAGAAACCTTGGCATCGAGAGAATAACTTTTCTTCACAAAAATAGTACACCTACCTGAAAGCTTTCGAACATGGTGGAATTACTTGCTACACTAACTCGATTTTCATAAGCTTTGCCAGAAAAAATCTATAAAAGCCCACGTATATTTTCTCAATAAAAGCTTTTCTTGTACCTTAGGTAAAACGTAACTTTGAAAGCTCATGGATGGAGCATTTTCTAACAGTAATATACCAAACCAAATAAAGTTATCATTGTTATCAAAGTTATGTAAAAATTATTGTAATATTTTTTATAATTGTAATGAAATAGAAAACAAACGCTATTAATTCTGCTTTTGGCTGAATAGAACTTAATAAAATGCAGACTTAAATATAGAACAATGACGATAACAAGAAATCATACATAGCCATAAATTGGATGGCTTTATCAATAGATAAAATATTCGATACTAGATTACTAGCTCTCTGTTACCCCTGCCGTTTGAATTTATGGACAAACTATGATAGTCGACACTGAAATCTTTTGTACTGAAATGTATGGAGGATGCTGAAATAGCTTTTATAAAATTAGGGAATTTATTGGAGTTTCTGGAAAAAACTGATAAAAAATAATGTCATAAAAGAGGGGAAGGCTGTATTCGTTGACACAGTCGTAAGATCTTGACATGGATACGTGTAGGTGGTTAGTCAGAAGTAAAAAGGATTAAAGAAATAATGCAAGAATTAACCTCACAAAATCCTTTTATTTGTTGATCGTTAAGCACTTGCATCGAATCCACTAGTAACGCGCCATCTCTGGTTGCATCTGACGCTTTCCTAGTATTTTTTAATATAACTGCACACTACGCTACTGTAGTTAGTTAGAATCCGATTGGATAGTAATTTTCAACGCCTAACTTTTACCCGCCTTTGTGTGGTATAGAGGAAGATGAAGGGTGTACGGGGAATATCATTGTTGCACTATCTATCGATATCCCCATTATTCATTTCGACTAGTTCAAGAGTTGATCATAACTCTGGTGTATACACATTTTACTGTCGCTCGTTTATTAAACTGACCCTCGTAGTGTGGTTGTAAAACGTATCCATATCAAAAAGATTTGAAGAAATCGTTAGGATACATTTATTATATATTTGTAGTCGAAAGTGGCTCACGATTCACAGGGGAATGATACAGGGAATATACAAAAAGTTCCATATCATCCAGAAAGAAACAAATTACTAAAAATGGTTAAGGTAGGTATAGACCAAAATCACAAGCCATGAACTGACGCCGGTGGTCAAGCGGGCTGAGGCGCACGTATACATATTTTCTTCTCTGTTAGCGTGGGTTCGAATCCCGTACAAAACACGGCGATTTATCTGGATACCTGTGGTTGAGGCGATGCTACTGACCGGAATTGTACTTGCATGTTGCACAGTAATAATTTCATACCAAAAATTGTGGGTCACTTACAACATTTGTCAGGTTAAAATTTCCCAATCTCCCTTTCCCTAATTTACTTAAGCCCAAGCTATGCTGTGTGCATCATAGGGTTGTCCCCTTAAAACAAAACATACATTGAGGGGTCTTTGCGATGTTTCAATCCAATCTTCATAAACGTTTGTGGTATTTGTAGGATCTTCTGTTCTTAATTCCCAAAAGTGCCAGTCTGGTACAGACATTTTGGATTTCCTGATTTACTGACCAATTTCCTAATCAGTGAAATATCGTTCATATCGTTTAATAGTTTTGCTTTTCTTAGGAAGTAAATTTTACCTCATAGGATAGCGCTCGAGGAGCAATCAAGGCTCCTCCAGTAACTGCTATTAGCGCGTTGTTGTTTTCCTTGGGGAAATATACCAAGGAAACTACCTTACAAAAGGTAGTTTGATTAAATAAAAGGAATCTTTTGTACACTAAATGTCATTTAGTGGTGGGAATATGATAAAAATCATACACTCTAGAGATTAATAGTCGTAAAAATGGTACCAATCCTTCAAAAGTATCCGTTGTTGATGGTGATGAAGTTGAAGTATTCTTAGAGTCAATACATCATTTTTGGCTTATTGAACTTATTTGAATGTACACCTTTCAAATACTCTTCAAAAAACAAACAGAAATGATTTGTAGAGTTTTGGGATTGGGAATAATAAAACTTTTGGTAGCTGTTTCAATCGATATCTGTCAACAATTAACGACATTAAGGGCGGCTTATTGTTAAAACTATGTAACAGCAAATACTGCGCATTCAACTACCCCCAATTATATTAGAGAATACAATTCAATATTTATAAGCACTATTTTTAACATGAACTAATTAGTTTCAAAATAGTTAAAATAACATCAATACGCCAAGATTTATGGGGCTATAATTTCTGCCTAGCATTTAATCAACTGCCTGAATTAATATCTTTAACTTTGCTTGTCATTTGATAGAGAGGTGGAGAAAATATAATAATAAAATTTGGCCCTTCACTACATCAATTCCTGTCCAGTGCATAACTTGATAAGATACAATTACACTTCGCTGAACAAAAGAGCGATAACATACGTTCCGAGCTCTTTTATTATCAATTTACAGTAGTCACTAATCGGTCCGTCGAGGAAGACGCAATGGACGTCCCCGCCGTGACAAAATTTGCGTTCATAATTGCCTTGACATTGGTCGCACCGCCATTCTATTCGGTGCGATCCGCTAAAAACGATCCGTATCGTCTCCCAAATGCAACCTATCCCATTCATTATGACATTCGTATCAGCACCGAAATAGATCGCAGTGATTTCGAATTTAGTGGAAGTTGTTTTATAAAGATTCAAACCAGGGAATCTGTGAGAGAAATTGTTCTGCACTCAAAAGATGCAGACATTTCCAAAGTGGAATTGTTGTCGGGGGTGGGAAATATCGAAGTGGAAAATTTCACGCAAAACAACGTCAACGAGTTTCTTACGATTAACGTGAAAAGTGAATTAATGAAGGGGGAGACGTACGAATTAAGGATCTGGTACACTTCCAGGCTCGGCGAGGACAAACTTGGATTTTATCGATCGTCTTATATGGGTGATAACGGAAAGACAGTGTGAGTTTGACCCTTGTTTACATACCAATTATTCGCAGAGATAAATTTATGGATATTTCATTTTAATTAACGTAGGTGGTTGGCAGCAACACAATTTGCCCCGACACAAGCTCGACACGCTTTTCCCTGTTATGATGAACCTCAGCTGAAGGCCACGTTCAAAGTGGAAATCACACATCCAACGAATTTGAAGGCAATTTCAAATACAGACAGAGATGAAACCGTGGATAAGTCTGTACCGCATTTCAGGCAATTAGAGTACATTAAAAAGCGCTTCTTTTGCAGTTACGATGGAACCGTCACAACGAAGTTCCGAAAAACTCAAGAGATGTCAACGTATCTTGTGGGCTTTGTGGTGTCGGATTTTGATAGTGATGTCTATAATTCAAAAAGCTTTAATCAGGAAGTCTACGCACGAAAAAATGGCCTCAACCGAACCAAATTTTCTGGAAAGTTTGGGCTCAATGTTTTGCAGCATTTTATGGATTACTTCAGAGAAGATTTCCCGATTGATACAATGAAACATGTAGCCATTCCTGATTTCTATTTCAGCGGGATGGAGAATTGGGGAATGGTCACATACAAGGAAAATATCTTTCTTTTCGATAGTGAAATCAATAGTGTTTCGCACATGACAAGAGCTATCACATTAATTTCACACGAAATGGCTCACTCTTGGTTTGGAAATTTGGTCACTATGAAATGGTGGACCTTTGTATGGTTGAAGGAAGGATTCTCAACGCTATATGCTTACTACGGCGCTGATGCGGTATGTAATTCTTTAAAAATCGATTGATTGACTAAATTAACTATTTTATAAAAAGATGCTGCCGGATATTGATATGATAGAGTTATTCATTACTGAAAAACTGCAAACAGTTTTCTTGATTGATGGGAAGGAATCTACACGTCCAATGACACACTATGTCGAAAAGCAACCAGAGATTATGGAAAACTATGATAAAATCGCCTACGATAAGGCTGCGTGTGTTTTACGTATGATAGATCATGCTCTAGGTCAGAAGGTGTTTAAAACAGCGGTCAAATCTTATCTGAAAAATCAGTAAGTACAGTAATATTAAGTACACTAAATAAGGGTGGGACCACATTGTTTGACTCACTACTAGAGTGAGCATTATAAGATTTCTCCGCAAGTTTGTCTAAATTTAATACCATTACCAGCTAATTTAGGTAATTCTCAATGTGCACATGCTTAAATTGTTCTTGAACTTATGAATTCGGCTAGAAAATTCGATCCTTCGTGAAAATCAAATGAATTCTTTTTAAAAATGCCACAGTTCTATTCCACATTCATCATCGATAGAATTAATAGTAAAAACTTACTTCTAATAATAATCTATGTATTACTTTTATTCAATCATGTGCAGTTTGCAAAATATTTCACAGCAGTACGTTCTACTAGAAAATTATTTTACCAAAATAATACGAATTCTTTTTAAAAATGCCACAGTTCTATTCCACATTCATCATCGATAGAATTAATTAAAAAACTTACTTCTAATAATAATCTACCAATTTAAGGTTCTGTTAAAAATAGCATGAAAATTTTTAACTGTTACTATATGGAATCGTATTGCCATTAATGTTGACAGTGGGAAAGAAGGAAGTGTCCACTTGATTTATTAAAAGAAGTAATGAATTATTTGTCGCCCACTTAGTTAACCATTCCAGGTCATTATTCAGCCCGTAAGCAGGATCCTCGATTAATCCCAGGGGTCTACATATGTACAGTTGTGTATCATCAACATATATTGGAAAACTTCGGTCCCAAAAAATGAGAAGGAGGTCGTTAATAAAACTTAAGAACAACAGGGTTCCAAGAACAGATCCTTGAGGTACTCCACTAGATACATACAAAAAACCAGACGGTCCAACACTACATACAAACTTTTCTTGGCGATAGGTAAAAAAGAGCTATATTAACTTGTAATCGCAACCCAGAAAACTCAAAATACTCAATAAATTTACAAATCAGCAACTTATAATCAATTTTATCAAACGATTTTGAAAAACGCGAGGAGAATAAGTATAGTGAGTTCATCTTTCACTTCATCTCAATTGAATTCCGAACATCATCGGATTACTTAATTAAAGCCGTGGTGCAGCTATTAGTCGATCTAAAACCAGACTGACATGGTAACAGGAGATTATACTCACGGTTTACAGACTACAAGGTTAGCCAGGCTCTGTTTGAAATATAAATTGTGACGTCACTATGGATAAATTTGGCTTGACCCTTTGTTAAAAGAAGAAGAAGGTACATTGTTTTGGCAGCATTCCAGCTAGAAGCCAGCAAAATCGATGTAATTTTTAGTGAATTTTTTATAGAAGTTTTAATATAATAGAATCAGCGTTTATTTTATACGTAAATTTTCATTTTAGAAGTTAAATTTACGACATTCGTTATCATTAAAAAACTTTCAAAGCAAAGTATGCGAAGTGACTTCAAAAAATGGCCATTCAAAGTAAAATTCTGGTTAACCTTATAGCCTGAAACGGACAATATACTTGTCCAGGTAGTTAGTACCCTGCTCATGCACCAATTTTCCAAAGACTTTAGAGAGAAAATGGTTTTAGGAGTTGGTATAACTTTGAAAAGTTTCCAGATAGTCGGGAAAGAACTAGTCAGAAGAATGGTATTAAACAAATGTGTAAGGGAATAACACAGGCAGCAGGATATCAAATTTACGATGCATTTCCTCAAGCCCGACAGCACTGGACTTAACACTGGAAAATCCTACTCAGAAGTATCCTTCACGTTAATCATACCTTGAACAGTACTACCTATTCGTTGCATTCATCGGCGTATTAACGGTAAACTGACGATTTAACTCATTCGGATCCACGGAGCAGTTCAGATTCTTAGTTTCGTCCATACCTGCGACTTTATGGAGTGAACAGAATTAGGTAAAAAATTCCAAAATTTCTTAGAACTGACGATAACTTTAAATGAAAACAAGATTGCCTTTAATATATACTAAAAGGATACCTTCTCAGACATGGTAATACCTAGATTTTCCTTATATCCGTGGAATATAAAAATGTCTTCTTTTCACATCAGTAGATTAATGATAATTTCACAAAAGATCTGGATATATAAATTATTGTCATAAAAACAGCATAAAAAGCAATCGAAATGGCTTTCCCTTTCAGACAATTGAGTATAGAGGAAAATCCAATTAAATGGAGAAGAATCCCATATCTGGGCAAGGTTTTCAATAACCTTAATAAATTATTCATTAGAAAAAATAGTAAAACCCGCCTTTTTCATCAATAGAACTAGAAAAAATATCTCTGTTAACAATAAACAAGGATCAAAAGTTAATAAAATAGATAAATGTAGAGAATATAAACTATATTGTGCGAATTCTGATGCCATTTACATTGGACAAGCCAAAAGGTTTTAAATTTATTTTAACTAGAAAATAAAAAGTGAGGATTGGAAGTGGTGGAAATTGTCCTTTTGATTGGATTATGAATTTTTTCCAATAATTGATAATTGTGCACAAAGACATTATTAGACATCTTAATAAGTACATTTTCAAAGGAAAGAAAATTTCGCCTAGATTCAAAACATAAACAACGGAAAGAAAACTATGAAAATACAACTTTTAGTAATAACAAAAAAATTAACTGTAATTAATACTAAAAGAAAAGCCAGACAATATATCAGACTAATAGAAAAGCTAGACAATAAAGCATATTAACACACAAAGTTAGAAACAAATACAAGTTAATGTTATGTTCTTCCATCCAGTTTCCTGTACTTCCACAGTTCTAGCGTGGCCTTTTGGACAGTGTTATCAACGTGCTGATTCCAGTTGAGTTCCCTGGATATTGATACCTGTTCCTCAAAAAATGCAGGCCTGTTTATGCACCTCATCTTAGTCCTCCTGGTGCTTCTTTAACGTATTATGGCTGTGTATGGCATTGCAGGTGTTTTCGTGACTTGATTCTTCGACGATTCAAAATTGCAGGCAGACCACATGAACAGGCACGCAGCTCAAAACTCTTATGAAACCCTTATTACTTTTAAACGTTAGTCAATGGAAATACATACTCAACGATCCGTCCCTAAATTGACGATATATGTATCCGCTGGGTTCCATGCCACGTCTCTTTTAATGAAAAGGTGGACGAGTTGGCACGGAAATGGGCTGCTTCCAATTGTCTCCTCATTTCCACTGAGATTACCTCTAAAAATTTATCTGATCCTATCGCAAACGACCAAAATCATTAATTATGGAACGTGTTGACGTTTATGAGAACGACCACGGAATTGTGGGATAATCGAATATCTCCCGTATTTCAAAATTTTTCAAATTAAATAAACAAGCTTTAAAAATGTTAGCATCCATTCACACGGGACACAGCTTCTTAAAAGCACATCAACACAAAACCAATCGCTCTAGTGATGCGAAATGTACAGGGTACGCAGAAGAGACAAAAACGCTGATGTTATTCTTTTTTCATTGCCTGTCCCTCTAAAAAAAAAAAACACAAATACCTACCTACCATTTTTTTACGAACAACACGAAACAGATGAAAAGATGCTTGTAAACTTCGATTGTCTATATCGTCAACAACACCTGTTTTGATGTAGGGTATTATAGCTTTGAGCAAACGTCTGTAACGCATCGAAACATTCATGATACACAGAAATAAACTACATTGCCATTAATGGGAGAAGAAGAGAAATCGTTAAATAGATGTCCGTCTCTACGTCTGTCTGTCCGCGAGTTATCTCGAGAACGCCTTAAGCTAGAGACCTGAAATTTGTTACACAGATACTTTATTAAAAATTAAAGATCAAGTTCGTAAATGGGCCAATTTGGACAAATCTGGACAACTCCTTCATAGGGTTGCCATATGAAAGCTTTATTTTTTAAAGCCGGAAATGTAAATTTTTTTCAAAAGTTTTTTCGATGGTCATGAAAATTTGCATATATAGTTTCTCGAGTCGTAATGTTAAATTTTTCAAGAGGTTCTCGATCATCATGAAAATAAGTCCATATGGGTTTTTGGAGGTGGCTGATTTCGAATCTGGAGTCAAATTTTGAATATTCAATCTATTATCTCATAAATACAGAGATTGGTTCATTGCATTTTCTAAAATGTATTACATAACTTTCAAAATAGTACTATTGCCTTATTACTGATTCTAATTTTGATCATTTTTGTTTTCAGCAAATTTAAAACAGTTGATGAAGACAACTTGTTCCAAGCTTTTAAGGAGGTAGCACCAAGAGATTTTCCTGTAGATATTATGGTAGCTTTAAAGACTTGGACCTCTCAGAAAGGTTATCCTGTTTTAACAGTGACCAGACACTATGATACACCTGCTCTAACTATAACTCAGGAGAGATTTTTAAATAATGGCGACGTAGATGAGTTCTCTTTCTGGCACATCCCCATCAATATAGAAATTGAAAGTGAAAATATCAATTTCACAAACACAAATCCGGATTTTTGGATAACAACTCGCACTGAAAAAATAACACCCGAAAAATTTAAGCCCTTGGGAGAAAAGTGGTCGCCATCAAAATGGATTATTTTCAACAAACAACAAACTGGCTACTATCGTGTAAACTATGACGCCCATAACTGGAAGTTAATCACTAAGGGACTATTAGAAAATCATAATAACATTCATGTAATCAACAGAGCGCAGTTGATAGATGATGCCTTTGCTTTGGCAGATGCAGGCAGATTAAATTATTCCATTGCCTTAAATTTGACGAAATATTTGAAGAATGAATTCGAGTACTCTCCATGGGTTTCTTTTAGCACTGGAATTAAAAATCTTAAAAAACATTTTCATGGAACCCTTTATTACACAGGATTTGCCAAGTTTGTTCGAGAAATAATTGATAATCCCTTGTCAAATGTGGGCACTGAAAGTAAATCAGATGATCCGCCATTAAGAAAACTAATGAGGAATATAATTTTAATGCATGCCTGCGAATTTGATGTGGCAAAGTGTCGATCAGAAAATCTCTCGTCTAAAGATCCTGATATACGAGCATATTACTATTGTGATCTTATGCGTAAAAATAGCAAGAATGCTTACTTAGAAGTGAGAAAGATATTACGTTCATCTCAAGACACATACCTGAGATCTGATGTCCTATTTGCTTTTGGATGTTCTCGCGAAAAGTCGATGCTACATTTCTTCCTATCGAGCAGTATTGAACAGCCTTCAGATCTGAAGCTATCTAGAGAAGAGAGGCTTGCAGTTTTGAAAAGCATTTACACAAGTGGACCGTTGGGATTCAATTTAACTCTCCATTTCCTGTCCATTGATTGGAAGGCAGTTAAATATACATTTCCTGCTTCGGCACTGGATGACGTTATTATTGATCTTGCAAAATATGTAAACACTCCCAAATTGAAATACGCGGTACAATTATTTTTTATCATATTTTAACTTTATAATCATCTTTTTTTTATGTTATAGTTTGACGTGATGTTGGGAAACATGAATCTACTAAGTCATACACTTATATTGGCTAAAACACATATAACAAGCAACATGAGGTGGAACATGCTACATAAGGAGGAATTTGAATCGTTCTTAATCAACGCACAAGGCCGATTGCTTTCACCAATTGGGCTCACATTGTTTATAATTCTAAAAACATTAAAAAATATACTTTGAAATTGCATAAAGATACACTTTAAAATAATTCGCCTTTTCATGATTTAGGGCCATTAAGGTTTTAATTGAAAAAAAAATATTAATTGTGAATGGCAGTTAAAAAGATACATCTGTTATTTAAGGAATTAAGAAAAAAATTAATAAGTTTTCCCTTTAAAAAAACAACAAGTTAACATGGAAAAGTAATAATGTCTCTTTACCCCTTGCAAAGTGAAAAAAGTTTCTAAAATATTACTTCTACTAGCAGAGTAGTAAGGTAGTAAATCTGGATGACTCTGGTCGAAGCATGGGGGTCCAAATCAATGAAAAAAATAATGTTTCGAATCCCTCAAATACCCTGGAATGGAAAAGATAACTCTAATAGCGTTCTGCCCTCTATTGAAGATGTGAAAGGAGACTGTCGTACATTACATGTCTTAAATGCTGGACCATAGATTAATTGGCAAGGCAGCTCTGCAAGGTTTAAAGCAAGTATCCAAAACTATTCTTTCTCCAGGAATACTGACAAAACGGTATAAAATCCTTGCGAAACCAATACTAACATAATGACATCTTCCATGTTTGAGTACGCTGGACAGAAGGTTCCATACAGCACACCAATCACAAAATATATATAGGTATTATAAATTATTAATATTTTAACCACCTCAATGTGCCTGGAGGATACTGAGATGGCGGAGCGCATTGTATGCGAATGTCCGATATTGATCAGCAGGAGGTTACTTGTCATAGTCCCAGGGGTAGCATGGTACAGCTAACCTACAAACTTCTGTTTAAAAGAACAAGGGACGTCGAAGTTAAGGTTCTGCCGGGGAATATCCCTACGAGGATCGGTTAAGATGGCGCTCGGCAGAGGGAGAAAAAGGACCCACGGGCAGAGGTCCACTTAGATATCCAACGATTGTTTCTAATATTATTAGATAAAAGAAATGAATTCAGATTATTCCCATCCCTCATTTACTTTCGAATAACTGCGAAAGAATTATATTAAAATCTCCACTGGTGGCACTATTTATAGTTAATAAAAATTATTCTTAAGTGAACTAAATAATTCTCTTGAATATCCCTTTTAAGTATCACTTGTACTCTAGCTATACAGGGTGTCCCGGTCTAAGATGCTAATCCGTTAAAGCATGATTCTTTGACTCATTCTAAAACAAAATTCATAGGAGAAAAGGGGGAGTGATCCATTTACCATACCCACTGAGATATGGCGTCTTAAATAAATTGTGTCCGTATTAGTATTTACACGCACATATTAAATCATAACATTGGACATACGGAAACCTAATGGATTTTGTCTTACAGGTAATTAATTAATTAGGAAACTCAACGAATATTGCCTTTCAATAAATTTTACAAAGCACGAAAAATCAAAACACCTGTTTTCACCGAATCACAGCTGGAATTTATAAGAATTAAATTGAATTGACACCAGACGTTTCTGATTCGAAGGAAAGCCAATTTCTTAACTCTTCATAAGGAGCAGCACTAAGAAATTGCCTTTCGTTCCAGCTGCCAAACGTCTTTGCAAAACACAAAAAATAAAAGGAGAAAATTTAAAAAATCCCCTAAAACGCTCTTATAGACAGCGGGATTTATTATTACAGTAGCGTCACCTTCTCCCACTGGAGAAGAAATGTTTCCGTTAAAAGTTATAAGAAATTACTTCTAAATTCAGTTAATTTTCCAAAATACAAAAAATCAAAGCACTTCTTTTCACCTCACAGTAAAAATTGCATTTTCCTCGTAAACCTCGCCTATTATTATTCTTCTTATTTCTATACATAAGTTATTTATTTATCATTATTCGTTATTATTCGATCCTCCATACAAAGTTGGTACCTAGCTGTTACTGTTTTCTAGATAGATCGGCTTGAAAAGGTAACTAAGTATTTTTTAACGTGATCGTTATAAATCTTGCACCACTTAATAATTAAAAGATAAATATTGTCGTATTTCAAAATTACTTTATTGTTTTAATATTATTAGGTAGAAAATATATACGATTTTTAATCTGCAAAAAGTGTTCAAATTGACCTCCTTCTGACTCAATTCAGATACAAATAAGATTGTATAAAAAGACGAGTAATTAGGTAATGAGATGCTCAGACTTTTGAGATGAAACCCATCGTTTAACACAAAGAGGATTTCTCTAAAGTTCACTATGTCGTGGGGAAACATTCCACAAGTTCCACATTATAGAAAACCCCATCCTTAACACCCAACGACTGTTCAGGAACCACAGGATCTGTCGAAGTGGCGGAAATCCACATTACTACTCAGCTCGGGTGTTCAAAACATTGCCATCGCATAATCTATATACGAAATGAATAGCAGCATATTCGTCGTCAGAGAGGTGAACCATGTTTTTTAATATCTTCCTTATCTAGAAAATATTTTAAAATGCTTTAATTTCGAAAAGCTTTATACAAATGTTGATATATTAGCAGGTTGACGAATGAAGGTTTATGGCAGTTCATAAATAAAAAATAAAAAAGTAGATTGTAAGGAAATGTACTCATGGACGTACTGATTATAATAATTATAACTGCATAAAAATTCAACGAATCTGTAGACATGTTCGCCTTTTTACAAAAGTATCGTTCAACGGGCTAAAACATTAATATAAAAGTTTAGTTAACTGCCTGTTTTGTGCTTTATAACTTCCGGTAAAAGAACATTTTTTATGTTTCTATCGAAAACACCATCAACTTATATCATAATGCAATTGACTTCAGTTTTTTGAAATTTTTTGGATTAAATTCACCCTGATAAAAACAATACTAATAAACTTTATTGATACTTTAATTAAAAAGGGTGAATCTTATCGTTAGGAGTGCGTGTGTAGTAAAGGTGGTAATTAATACATTTCTCTTTATCTTATCACGTGTATCAAATTTATTGCCCTTTTACTCTATCGATTGATACATGTTTATTGGATGAGAACTTAATAATCGGTAAAGTTTATGGCATAAATTTTTGTCTTTCAGATTATTGTAAAAATAAAAGATAAAATTAAAAAAAAAAACCCTAAATAGTTAGTAGTAGAAATTATAATGCATAATGAATATAATGAATAAACATGTGTCCAATAACTAAATTGAATATATAAGGAAAGCACTAAAATAAACATTTAAATAATAAATTATGTGAAATTTTCACCACCTGAAGGTATCTGCACAAAAGACAAGACAATGAAAAGAAAAATATTCATGAAATCCTCTAAGTAAGTAATCATTTGTTCCGAGAGTTGGGTATTTGGGCATTGGTATTACTCTTTCATTACCATTGGAAAAAGTAATGATAATGAAAGTCGATTTTCATTGCCATTGCCATTGGTGAAATTGAAAAAGTAATGGTAAAGCGATTCTACTGTAGAATCATGATCACCTAAAAAGTTCCTAAACTCCATTTTAATTTGGCAAGAAGTATCCGGCTGTGCTGGTCCTGGCGAATTGCCAGAAATATGAATCTTCTTAGTGTCACGCCAAGATATAAGTGTAATGCAAAAGTTACTTTCATTAACACAACCCTATGATGCTCACAGCACAGCTTAGCCGGAAGGAAATTAGGGAAGGAGAGATTGGGGAATTTTAACCTGACAAATGTTGCAAATGAGCCATAATTTTTGGCATGAAATTTTTACTGTGCAACACACATCCCAGTGGCTTCACAAGTACAGTAGAATTGCCTCAACCACCGTTACCCAGAAAAATCGCCGTGTCCTGTGCGGGATTCGTCAATGCATTGCTCGAAAATCTGTTTGTTCTAAGGTTATCAGTACTAAGCTTATCTACAAAATACAAAGCGCTCCTGGCAGCGATGTGGTGGCGTGGTGGATAAGTGTCTGGCTCTCACCCCGGGGACGCAGGTGCAATCCTCGTAGTTGTGGGTTTTGCTTCTTGCACTTTTTCAGAAAATTATTTTCAAGATTATTTAATGATTTAGAAATTTTTTTTTTGAATTTCTGAAATCATTGTATGTAAAAATTTTAATGATTAATGCATTGGAAAAAGGGAAATATCAACTCGTAATGATATTGTAAAAATTCACTCCTTACTTCATAATCAAAATTGGGGGAAGCACACATTATTATTAACATTTTGAAATCATGTACGTTCTTCAGTTAAGTTGAAAGCGAAGGAAGCATATTTTATCATATCATTAAATAATGAAGTGAGCTCGGTTTTTGCATTGTCGCAGAAAAATATCAAATCGACAAATCTGGTGGCGGTTACTGTGAAAATTAGTTTCCTGTCAAGAGTCAACACCGAAACCAGAGAAAATTTTGGGTGTAGACATTCGCGATTAGTGGCTGAACCGGACTACATCGAAGTAGAAAAGAATATAACAGAATCGGTTCTGGTCCAGTGGCTACAGAAAAAAAAAATCGAAACTGAAAGGTTCGGATGTGGTGTACACCATAGAAAAGAATTCACTATTATGGTTTAACAAAAGAGTAAAAGCAGCAATGACTGATATCATCGTCTTTCTTTAGGTGATGTTGTAGAACTTGGTTTGAGGTAGGAAAATGTAGCAATAACGTGAGAGAGGTAAGAGTAAATCTAAGACTAATCGACTGATAATTTTTAAATAACATTGAATTTTGCTTTTAAATAAACAAATATTGAATATCAATTATAAAAGAAGAAAAGCTTAGCTTTATTATAGATCTTCAATAAATAGTAGAGGTGCAATTGATTCAGAATTCAATAGTTAGAGCTTCCTTTTTTCCCAAATCTCACATCATAAATTCAGTTTTTTTTATTTCACTAATTCACTTAGTTTTTAAGACTAAGAATTGAAGAACACAATGTTTTGCCATTGGATCAGCGGTTACTTCGAAATTTCGCATTCCCTTGAATTTTTTTCCAAATTGGTCGTCAAGGACGTATCACGTTATCTCTTGTATTACGATTGTTGATCAATTTTGTTGTTAGTCCGTAACTTTTGTTGTTAGTCCGTGCTTGATTTGTTTTTAAACCCTTTCTATTCAACTATCCATTTTTGTAATATACTATCTGATGAAATGCAAATTCACAACTATAGAACATTGACATTTTTTAAAAATCATGGAATTAAGACCAATTCCCTCACAATCCTATTCCCAGACCCTTCTTTCTCTATATACTCGTCCGTGTAATTTATTTCTGTGTGTAAGTAGTCCTAAACAGATTTAAAATTTTAAAAATCCATTCCTAAAGTGCATAGTTTAGATTCTTTAGAAGTATATTAATTTTTGCCTAAGCCTATTTGTTATTTTTTGAAAGTTCCATGATATTTTTTCGTAGTTATTTTAAAGACTGTTCAATCTTTCAAAATACGGAAAAAATCTTATTTTCCTAGACTTTTGAGTTAAAAGGAGTAGCATGAGTACGTTTATATTTTTTGGTTTTTATGACGCTGAAATGTTCCAGTAATCTATCACATATTGAAAATCTCAAGTTAGATAATAAGTAGGATTTATTTATTTCTAAATCGGTAACTATCCTACAAAGAGAGTGACTGCCATCACCGTAATTTCACATAAGTTATAGTTTTAATGATATTTGCTGATATAATAAAGTCGCTTTCATATAAAAATTATTTTAACAAAATACCGAGCAAAGTTGAGTGGAAAGAGAAAATTTTAACGAAGTTTACGAAAAGAAAGTGAGCCAGCTAAAGGTAATTTTATCATCTAAAAGGCCATAAATTTTGAACTTGTGGAAAGCAGTAACCTTTAAGCATTGAGTGCTAAGCAATTAATTATTATTTCTCTCGATTTTTCTTTCAGTACCAACTTTGCGGTGAGCGATAACACTTTGTACGAGTAATATAATGCAGAACTGGAACAAATGTTGACTACGATCGAGTATAAAATAGGTGAAATCACTTTATGTCTTCACATCCATAGCTTTTTATTTAAACAGCTTTTTTGCAATGTTCAAAGAAAAACTGAAATTTGAACTCTCAGGGAATCATTTCTTGGGCAAGTATTTGGGAATCCCACCAAATTCCATTATCCAGATACAGTACAGTACTCTACTATGTAGTACCAATCTAAACTAACATTAGCTCTAACTCTTTAAAAAGACAATGATAAGATTTCCAGGGGCTTTGTACTGCCTATTTTTTGATAGCTTCCGGTGATACAGTTCAAATCTAATCAGGTTGTGATACAAGTGATAAAATTATAATATTATCCAGTCTTCTTTGTATGTGCTTTGAGAATTTGAATTGAAAAGTTTGCCAATCTGGAAAGGAGAGCATTTTAATTTTACGTTAGTACTAAATGGAGCGTTTTCCAAAATCTCTAGGAAATCACACTTGAGCTGATAAGACGCAGCAACGAGATTAGACTATAATTTGCTAGGTATGAATGTAGCTTTCAGATAAAGATACACCTTAACCTTGTGATTCAGGTGTCAATTTTCAATAAATACAAGCGAGCCCAACACAAATCACCAGTAGGTAAGAAACTTACGGCAAGTTTCTTCCGAAAAGTGTTTTGCAAAAGTGCTCTTCTAGTTGTTTAGACAAGGTTAGTTCTCACTCATAAATTAATTGCTGGTAAAAAAAAGTGGAATATGAAAACGTTTTGTGAACAGTGAGCTTTGTAACTTGTAATTATTTGCAAGTATGAAGAAAAACGGTGTTGTTTGCAGCGCAATGAGTTGCATTTTATTCTAGTAACTTTGGATTTTGTGTTTATTAATTTTATTAATGATTAGTTAATGTGATGGAATATTTCGTTAGTAAGACATTTGGATTTTGACCAAATTTATGAAAGGCTTTCTGGGTCAAAAATCTTGGATATGAAGGATATGAAGAAAAATGTGATAGACTGAAGGAACATAATTATATTCATTTTTTATTGGCTTTTTCATTCAAGTGTTTCTCTCCCTAAACTATAACAACAAAGGAACTTTTATTGAACAAAGTATTTCAATACTGGAAATTTAATCTTTTATGCTATTTTTGCTTGTTGAATTCGTAACAAGAAAAAGGCTTAATAAAAATAAAAATGCTCCGTAAAAGGTTTCATGCATATATCTATTCCATTTTCCACCTGTATGATTGCCATATAAATGACAAAGAATGCTTCTTGTTTATTAATAGGAGCTAATGCCCTATTCTAAAATTTTACCCTAGAATGATGCCTTTTTCGCTATCTGACCCACGAACACTGAATCTAGGCGTACCCCAGCGGTCCGTCCTTGGCCCTTTATTATTTATTCTTTATATTAATGACCTACCAAATATTCTACGACATACATATTTATGCTGATGATGTGCAAATTTATTTAAGTCGCCCAATTTGCCTTATTGAAGATTGTGCGGATCGAATAAATGAAGACTTGGAAATAATTCATGAGTGGTCATTGGTTAATAAATTGCATCCAAATCCAGCTAAATCGAAATATCTCACCATCTATAAGAATAATCTAGATAAAGAAAGTCTACCAATATTGGCTATGAACAATTCCGTGATCCAGTACGTTGACAGTGTTCGCAATCAAAAATGTCTTGCTGTGATCAGGTCTCAACAGTTCTGGGTAGGGTTTATGGCTCTCTCAGACACCTGGCTAACTTCGGATTCCCTGTCTGTGCTAATAAGGAGCAAACTGGCGAATGCCCTAGTTTTGCCCCACCTATTACCTTCGGTAGCCTTGTATTTCCCAAACTTTATGCTACCTGCTTGAGAAGGCTGAAGATTGCTTTCAACGATACTTACGATATGTCTATTGTCTTCCTCGAGACTCTCACATATCTGACTTTAGAAATCAGTTTGT
>QYTT01087823.1:4601-14674 GCA_006980735.1 Dasypogon diadema | reverse complement strand
CAAGTGGTTAAGGTTGGTGACTCATTTTCGAGCTACAGACTAGCGCTCTCTTGTGTACCTCAAGGATCGATCTTTGGTCCTCGCTATTTGTCCTTTATATTAGTAATCTGACAAGTATTATAAATCACTCTGCTGTTCACCTATATGCTGATGGCGTTCAGATATACTTGAGTTGCCCTATTGGTTTACTTGAGGATTGCGTCGGCAGGATGAATGAGGACTTGGAAAATATTTATAAATGGTCACAAATTAATGGGATACCTATAAATCTCTTCAAATCTAAGTCTATGGCTATTTACAGACGAGAACTTGACAAGGATGATTTGCCACCAATAAAATTAAGCAATACTGTTCTTCAGTACGTCAACAAGGCTTCAAATCTAGGTATTATGGTAAACTCTACATTCTCTTGCTGTGACTGTGTTTCTGCTACCCTGGGTAAGGTTTATGGGGGATTGAGACAGTTGAGACTAAGCTCTGATTGCCTAATTGTGCAAATTAGGTCTAAATTAGCCAGGGCGTTAATTATTGCTCGCTTTTTGTTTAGTAGTCTTGTCTATGCCGAAGTTGACGCCCGGTGCTATAGAAGAATGCATGTTGCTCTCAATGATGTTGTTTACAATTACGAACATCAATACATCAATTCATCGTTCTTGAAGGTGGACATCTGCTGTGGTTTATCAACAGATCAACGCTAAAGCCATAAATCTTCAGTTTTCCTTCGTACTGTACATGTAGTAAATTTTGCTAAGTTACGAAACCAGTTTTATTTGGTATTAAACAAATGAAATTCTATTGTATAAATCTTGTTGCAACTGTTACATTTAAAGCCAGATTATTGCGTTTGTAAATCTGTATACATTCATAACTACTCATGTACCTTTGAATTTGGGTTTTTTTCTCTTTCTGTAATTTGCGAGTAGCTCACTTCTACTTAGGAGCTTGTAAAAGTCAGTTCACCTAGGTGTGGGTTAAACCAATAAATTGATTAAGACTGACTCCCATAAACTGAAATCTTATCATCTTTCGTGAAATTTTATTATGAAAAACTCTTACTGTGCATGAATGTGAAATCACGTGGCGTCCGTCTTTAGAAGGGCAATATAAGTCCTCCCGGATAATCAGCAGAGCAACTTAATCATCGTACGTTAAGATCTCCAGGACATTTCGTAGTGGATTATATTCTGGCAGATACTGTAAGTCCGTTCCCTTTTAATTGCACGATCGCATGATCAGTTACGTTGAAACTAATTGTAATTACTTGCACTCTATTATTCATATTAAAATATTCAGTTACACATTTGTGATATTTTATTATGCTCATCCTAAACTGGTAACTGTATCGCACGAATCCCGTAAAGAAAACTGCAACAGTAACGGTGTATATATGAACAACCTATGTGCAAATCACAAACCTTTATACCAAATACGTACAGACATTTTCACGAGCAGAAGTGATATATATGACTTGAACAGTAAAAACACTTTTCAAAAATAGATTTCTTAAGTAGATTTCATTTAGTGCGAATTAAGGTGATGCTAATGCAGTACTTCAAACGCATAACATAAGACTACTGTTGGACAACGATAAACATATACAATCGAAATGTTCAAAATCGAGAAGGTCATAATTAACAGATAAGTGTGCTCAAATTATTAATCAGGGACATAAAAATGGAATCCATTAAGAAACAAGCTATTACTGTGGCAGAAAGGATCTCTAAACTCACAACTAACGCTAAGAAAACTGGCCAAGATAAAAGATCAGAAGCGTATCCAGTTTCTTGAAAATTTTTGGTGAAACTATAAAAAACTGCATGAGGATATAGTTCAAGCGGCCACAGCAAAGGAGATAGAAGAAGATTCATATTTTTTCTAAGGACGCGTTTTCTAATGTTGAGTGTGAGTATATAGACGCGGTATGTTGGCTTAACGAAGAATTAGAAAAGTTGCGCCCACAAAGTCTATTACAGAGCGATTCGGTATTAAATGGGACAACAAGATCAATTCAGGAATGCTTCCACCACGTTAAGCTACCAAAAGTAAATTTACCGACGTTTACGGGCTCTTACCTCGACGTCTCTTATACACGAAAACACGTCACTCTCAGATATGCAAAAGATGCATTACCTTAAATCGGCAATATCTGGCGATGCATCGAAACTTTCGAAACATCTTGCAATAACTAGTGCTAATTTCAATGCAGCATGGAACATCCTAGCTGATCGCTACGACAATAAGGGCTCCTTGTCAATTCAAATTTAGATGCATTGCTGTCATCTGAATCCTCAAACGAAATACGCCGCGTTTGGACAGTTTCACTCAGGCAGTTCGAGCCTTCGAAAATTGACTCGCTTCTAAACGCTATTGACGTCCTCACGTCGTAAGTCAACTGAGGTACTTGATCGCTCTCATGAGCTTTCATCTAAGTTTCAAGTCATGTTCAGTACAATGAATGATATCTGTGCAAATCTTGCCAGTGCTGAGTACGCTTTATCCTTGCAGCCCGCTTATGCCTGTGTTAGACGACATTCGTCGTAGTATTAGACATGTTAAGGATGAGCTGGGGTCTTAGTCGTCGTCGACTGCTGCCAACTCTGAGTTCATGAGTTCACTGTCGTCTGAGTTGCGCATTCTGGCCCGGCGTGACGGGTGGAGGTTGTGGAGGAGTCTGCTGTGTCTTCTCCCCTGTTGGAGGTGGGTACTGCCGGTGGTTCTGAAGAGCCTGTCAGGGCTGCACCAGTCTTGGAGGGGAGTTCTGATGCTGCTGTTGCGGATGGCCCCGGCCCGTCCGGGCAGGGTATGGCGACCGCTCCTGTCGTTCCTGCTCCTCCTCGTGGGGATGCTCGCGGACGGCGTCGGCGCCGTCGCGTTAGCTCTCCTCGGTCTCCGTCGCTGGATGGCGAACCCACAGTACCGGTGTCCGTGGGTGGGGATCTGCTGGGGCGGCAGTTGGCTCTCGCGCCTGTTCGAGAGAAACATACTCTGATGGTCCTAGAGGAGGACTTACACACGCTCTACTGAATTAAATTCAAAAAGCTAGGAACGCTTTTTCTTTACTATCAAAATGTAAGGGGATTAAGAAACAAAACTAATAGCGTTTTTCAGTCCTCTATTCTGCTGTTTTGATGTCGTTGCCTTGACGGAGACCTGGCTGCATCGGGGATTTTACGATGCAGAACTGTTTTACCAGTCCTACTAAATCTTTCGTAGAGACAGATACATTAACTCCGATGAGCGTGGTGGTGTGCTGATAGCATGTAAAACCCACTTAAATTGCACCCTCTCATCCCTTCCTACTCTCTCAACTAGTCTTAACGTGGAGCTTGTCGCTCTCAGGGTTTATTTTCCTAGACAAAACTTATATCTTTTCTGTTGCTATGTTCCTTCTAATTGGCTGAACTGTACTGACGACACTGGCCAGTGTCTTTGATATCTTAGTTCTATACTTAAATCACATCCATGATATGATGAGCTCTTTTAACGAAATTATTCTCCTCGGTGATTTTAACTTACCCAATGTTCAATGGGTATATAATGACGATGACGATGACTACCTTCCCAATGATAACCCCTCACCCAGGGGATCTCAATTCCTGGACGCATGTGCTCCCTCGGGCTTGGTGAACAATGTCGCGAACGTTTTGGGTAGGCAGTTGGTTCTTATTTTCTCCTCTGACACAAGTAACATAATGGTCGAACCAAGTTTAGCTCTTCTTCTCATATCCGTCTGTTATGAGCCCGAAAATATTAGCCATAGCGACGAGATGGATTTCTTTTTCAACTTTAAAAATGCAGACCTTACGGACCTATCAAGTAGGCTCGCTTCCATCGATTTTGCAGCCTTGCTATGTAACAGTGACACTGATACTGAGGTTAACATGTTCTAAGTTAGGATTTTCAAGGTTTTTGCCTCCTGCGTTCCTTTCGAGTGTCAAAGAGTATCATCTACGTCACCTCCATCGTTTAACAAAGAGCTGAAAACTTTGAAGAACAGGAAGAATAGGCTTTGGAAGATCTTTCTCAGAACTAGAGACCCTTTGGTTCACCAAAAGTTTGTTGTGTGCCACAATGAGTTCAAGGCACGCTCACTCGCTCTCTATGAGGAGTATATTATCAATATTCGCTATGGATTATATGGTGATCCACGTTCCTTCTACAAATTTGTCAACATTAAGAAAGTTGACAATTATCCTACAACTATGTCTTTAGATGGTCATTTCAGTAGCGACAAACTTGAAATCTGCAAAATGTTTGCCACGTTCTTTGAAAGAACGTTTCGTCCTTGCGACTTTGAGCCGGATATTAACAATTTTACACACATTGGTGACCATCCATGTGTAGCTAACTTATCTCCCCTCATTTCCGATGAGATAATTATTGCTCATATCGACAAACTTGCCCTTGATTTCAGTGCGGGTCCTGACGGAGTGCCTCCGGCGGTGGTTAAATTATGTTCCGAAGCTTTGGTTGTTCCTCTACGCATTCTTTTTCAAAGGTCTCTTATTAGCGGGTGTTTTCTATGGAAAACTTCCTACAACATTCCTATTAACAAAAAAGGTAATAGGAACGAGATTTATAATTGTAGACCTAAAGCTAAATTGTCCTGCATACCTAAACTGTTGGAATCCATAGTTCGTTCCCAGCTGTCTCCACAATGCAAAAGTGTACTCTCGGCTGCTCAGGATCTAGATCTACTACCACTAATTTACTTGAATTTTCCTGTAGTACAGTTACCGGTTTTGTAATAATTTACAAACTGACTGCATTTGTACAGATTTTAGTAAAGCTTTCGACAAATTATCACATTCCATTATAATGCTCAAGTTGCGCAAATTAGGGTTTCTTACTTTGCTCTTGAAATGGATTCACTCGTACTTGTCTGAAAGATCCCATCAGGTTCTCTTTTGTGGTTCGCGGTCGAAAGTCATAGAGGCGACATCTGGAGTGCCTCAGGGTAGTCACCTAGGCCCTCTGATCTTTGTCCTTCCAATTGACGATATTGTGCATTTGTTAAGACATTCTAAGGTATTAATTTATGCTGACGACATTAAGATTTTTTCCCTCATCAACAATCTCAGTGACTGTGCTTCCCTTCAGGAAGACTTAAATACCTTTTACTCCTGGTGCGGACACAATGACTTGGAACTTGACATTAATAAATGTGAGGTCATGTCATTCTTTAGAAAGTGCGACTATATTGCCTACGACTACACATTTGCTTCATCCAATATTCCTCGCGTCCAATCTGTTAATGACCTCTGAGTGAAACTTGATTTCAAGCTAGATTTTGTTTCCCACATTAACTATATTGCTTCTAGAGGTAACTCCATGCTGGGCTTCATAAAACGATAGTCCAAAGAGTTCTCTGATCTTCAGGTCTTCTTAACATTATATAACTCGTTCGTCCGGCCACTGCTTGAACACGCTTCGCAGGTATGGAATCTTTCCTGCGCTGTCTTCATCGGTCGTATTGAGTCTGTTCAACACAGGTTCGTTAGGCTTGCGCTTAGAGATCTCCCTTGGAACGACCCTCTGATTCTTCCACCGTATCGTGAACGGCTTAATCTTCTTGGCATGACTTCCTTGGAAAAGCGACGTAGAATGGCAGACATAGACTTTATCCACCATCTCTTGAACTCTAAGGTTGATTCTTCGATGCTCCGTGGCAGGGTGTCGTTCAGGACGAATGGTAGCAACTTGAGGGGTATCCCTCCAGAACAAACTATGGTAAGCATGAGCCTATTAATCGCATGTGTGCAGCGGTCAATTGCGTAGTGGAGCAGTTTGATTTGAATGTATCTAAGAGTGTACTGAAAAATCGTCTTTTTCTGGTCGTGTGATGCGCGCTATATAGTAACAATACTGATTATTTTCGTTTTCCCC
The DNA here is from genome assembly GCA_006980735.1 of Dasypogon diadema. Taxonomy (NCBI): domain Eukaryota; kingdom Metazoa; phylum Arthropoda; class Insecta; order Diptera; family Asilidae; genus Dasypogon; species Dasypogon diadema. Next base: position 8,788 of record QYTT01087823.1, on the reverse strand, counting down.
TATCGAAGTGACTGACCTTACTAACTCTTATATGTTGCATGCTTGTCGGGGAGCCCAATCTTAACACATTTCTTCGAAGTGTGTGAACACTTAATGCGGAGATGGGTAAATTATTCTTGGCTATATCCTGAGAAGTGCGCCTTCTGGGTTAGAGGAAAACTCTATATAAATAATGATAACTGCATGGCTTGTTCCTAAGCTAGCTTATGTCAATGGCAATGGGCAAAGTGCAAAGTCGTTTTAGTTGAGACGTGGATGTTTAAATTATACACGGCAGATATGCATGGTAGGCCCGACAATTAAAGAAGGAATCTGGCTACGATCCAGCGAGTCAGGATGTCAAATCCTACCTATATCCCACAGTCCCCAGACTTAATCCCAATAGAGCACCTTTCGGCCATTCTAGGTGTAAAAGTAGCATCTCAAAGATCTAAAAATCTCTCGGATCTAAAAGATGTCCTAGCTCAAATGGAATGGAACAAAATAGCACCAGCAAAATGCGCAAATTTACTTAAATCGATGCCAAAACGCCTTAAAGAAGTAATTAACCGGAGAGGATTTGCAACAAAATACTAAGGTAAAATAAATAAATTGTTGCAATCAAATTAATTATCATAACTGTATTCTATAGGTATATGGTCCCAATACTTTCGTGACACAAAATCAGCACTTGGAAGAAGTTTAATGATTTTTTCTTCTTATTTTGAAGAAATGTATTATTAATTTTTAGTTGAAATATGTGGGATTCTTATTTGGTTAAAAATGCACCGTATATTTTCAATTGTTTATTCAAAGGTAAATATTTCAGATTTTTTAGAAAACACAGGTAAGCAAATTCACAGAATTCTCTTTATAGCTAATTAATTGAAGAAAGTTTGTTACAGCTTAAAGAATGCAAGAGCTAAACTACCGGATTTACAGGTAATTATTTAATCACTACTTGGCAAACTTATCAAATTTTTCAACTTAGCACTGGCACTGGCACTGAACTCAACAATTTATCACACCGTCCGTTTATTAGTAAGTGCAGTAAAAACTCCGGAATAATAGCATCTCTCATTTCAGGCTATGGTAAATATTTGGTATCGTTGGTCATCGACAAGCGGACTACAGATGGACTTTACTCCCACAATAAATAAATGAAATACAGATGAAATAGTTCTAGCATATTTTTATAAGGTATAGTTTTTTACAGAAGCTTCAAATAAAGGGCCAGTTCCAATACTTTTGTATGTGCAATGATTTTTTTATGAGCTCACCTCAAGAAATCACGTGGTATACACCGCGGTATCTTAATCTAAATCACCCTGTATATACAGTGGGAGGTCACTGAATTGCAAACATAAAACAAATTTCGTCAAACAAACTTTTTCTCCGTCTTTGCTTTTCAAAATATCCGAATTATTTACATACCAATAAATGCCAGAAACTCCTTAAATGATATTAAAATTACTGGCAAGCCTCCGCAGTAGCGTCTATTTGCTTCTAGTTCTCTAGTAACTTAGCTGTAAAATGAAATGCATAGTTAACTGCAGTGACTAATTACAAATTATCCATTTAATACCAATTTTCCCATTTGCAACTGTTCTACTTTGAGAGATTTTACTAACCAAAACCGGCAATGTAAAAATTATTTCCAATCCAAGTTTAATACCCCGTACAAAATTCGGATTTCCTAAATACAGCTGCACATGAGACTACTAAGGTATATTTATTAAATACAAAAATGTCTTTTATAAAAATGTCTTATTCTGTCCATCGATGAGTACAATTAGGATTAGTACAAACATAATATAATCTCATTTCCTCTTCAGCGCGCCTTGTCTGAGCTTGGAAAAAGACAGCTTCACGATGAGAACATTTAGGACAAGCATGATCTTCAGTTCTCGGCAATGTGGGATCCGATATAACGTCAGGAACAATATGAGTTAACTCACTAAAAAAAATTGTTGTAATTCTAAAAATACTCACAAATTTCCTTACTCTATTTCATGCATTATTTTGTTCACATAAATGCAATTAGAATTGGCTTCCTGCTTGTAATCACAATTCCGACAGGCATAGAGTAATATCTTATTTTCCTTATCTTCTTTAGGGTAAAGCATATTATTGCTAGAATAAAAAATAAATATTATTCTTCTTAAAAAGAACAAATATTTGGTAAATATCAGCCTCTCTTAATTTTAAAGGTATATGAATGCATTGCACTTTCTCACGAAAAAAAGGAATCAATTTTTAGATAAAAAGTATGAAAAATGTACCATCACAAAAAATCGCAGTATATCTTCAATTTCTTTGCAATAAAATACGCTACTAAAAGTTTAAATATCATAAAATATGCGACGGGACGAAATAATATCCGAGAAGCGACGGTAATAATCTTTCATTGTTTTATATCTTGAAACTATTAATCTCATTTATTCTGGAGGGAACCACTGCCAGTGTAAATGAAAAGAAAATGTCGATGAAAGTAACCAAAAAAACAATTACTTTTCAAGAATTTTTAGAAAATTGCCTTTTTTATAACTCCATGAATAATTCCAATATTTCGTGACAAAGTGTATACTAAAACGCCTTTTAAATTTAAAAATCTTTAGAATGAACATACATAAAATTAAATTAATATACATACTCATAAAAATAATTAAAAAATTTAATAAAAGTTATACACAAAATATATTAGTAAATACATGTTTACTTCTGTAAGAGAGAATATTTTTTCCCTGTATAACAAAAATTTATACATCCAAGAAATCCTGCTACTTGTTGTACTGAAATCCAAATTTCAAAAAGAAATTATCCAAGTAGCAGAATTGCTAAGAGTAGGCGTTGATTGTTTTGTTTTTTTTTCATTTTTGTCAGTCTTAGGAAAATATTTCATAGTGAAAGGTCGTATGAGTTGGTGCGATACATTTTTGAAAAATTAGAGAAAAAACAGTGTTAGTAATAATCTGTGTGAGGAGCATAACCTGAACGAGTTCATTAAGAAAACCATAAACTACTCCAAGAGAAAGAAGATTGAGAAGAAAGGCAAATTTAAGTGAGTTTATCTCACTAGGTAATGTAGATTATAGAGTTTTAAATATTTGCTTTGCTATTACTTTCGGTTGCCATAAATATTAGCTTTTGTGCATGATTTTGTTAATAATGCTTTGGTATTAATGTTGATAATATAACTAGAGAGTATTAGTACGAATCCATTCAGTGAAGTTGGGGCATCCGGGTTGTGCGTCTCCACCTGGAATATCCGTCCGGATAATGTGGATTATCCTGGGAACGGTGATTGTATTTTGGTGCATGTCTTGTGCGTTCTCCCCTGACAAGCCCTTCGCTGAACGGTATCGCTTTAAATTTTAATGAATAAATGTATTAAGAAAGAGGTAACATCTGCATTTTTTATGAAAATATAGTTATTATATTAAATTTGTTCTTTTGTGCAGTAAATTCTATAACTTGCATTAGCTCACGTGTGCTTTCTTATTTTACGCATATATAGATGTCATCATTGAAGAAACGGCTTGTCTTGCTTGTTGATGTCCACAGTCCACCATCCTATCCTACCATCCTCGCAACTAAACCCTCAAGATTGTTATATAACATTGGTCGCCTGCAATAATGTTGGTCATAGCACTTGGGAAGAATAATGTATTCTTATGTGTCCTCTAATACTATTTTCATTGTAATTATCATATCATTTGTGACCGTTCATATTGTATTTGTGTTCTGTTATTCGGTCAATTGTAAAGTTACGGCCTTTTGAATATTATTAATAATCATTATAAACCAGTTTGTTTGGAGTCTATATTTTTATTCATTTTTGTTTCCCTCTCTCTTACACTTCATGACAACATTTGGAACAAAAAATTTGGTGTCAGAAGTGGGATCTTTCACGGCTGATCCCGTTAAAGTGATTTAAAAGTGATTGAGTTGTGGAAAAAAGAAGTGCTTATTGAGATTTGCTGTGAACCCTGGAGAACATCGAGATGTCGATCAATCGGGGGAATTCCGCCTACCAGAGAGGATCTTTCTTCTGCTTGTTGGTCATCATTGCAGTGGAGACACAGTGAGTTGTTAAATAACTTTTGTAAAATTGTTTAGCGTTAAGATTTAGAATTGAAGAAATTATTTGCAATTTGATATATGTTAAAATAAGAACAATATGGCACAAGAAAATAAAGTTACAACCC
>QYTT01087822.1:0-14727 GCA_006980735.1 Dasypogon diadema | reverse complement strand
TTAGTATTTGTTGTTATAGCGGCAACAGAAATACATCATCTGTGAAAATTTCAACTGTCTAACTATCACGGTTCATGAGATACAGCCTGGTGACAGACGGACGGACGGACGGACAGCGGAGCCTTAGTAATAGGGTCCCGTTTTTTACCCTTTGGGTACGGAACCCTAAAAAATCATAGAAAGTTTTACATGGCTTGCATCATCTTCTCGTAGTTTCAATATTTTATAACTACACAAAAAACCTCTTTGCTGATTAAACCCTTTGCAACCCTAAGGGCTTTATAACTTTAGCAAACGAATAACCTCTAGTTGGGTTCGTTCCATTACATTAAGGGGCCCCACTCACGTTCAGTTGATCCCAGTTTTACCTGCGCAGTTAAATCGGAACGTGTGTGAAAACAGGAGTAACGTTCATTCTTGGACTGATTAAAATCTACGGCCCGTTTATCTCGGACTGCGCAAACGAGAACTGGGCAGGTGAAAACTGAGAGGTTGTGTGATTATCGCACGTTTGCTCAGTTCTTTCTGGATGAACTTGACGCTTTATCACTGTGGAGAATCTGTGCAGTGTGGGGAAAGGGCTAATGATTGATATAGGGGTCTATTTTAGGAAACAGCTCTCTTAGGAATGTCCTGGGAGTCCGAATGTGTCGGCCCTTCGATTGATGTGTGTTCAGGAAGTTAACATCTAGAACTTTGAATCTCTGTCTGATAATGGAGCTCTCTTAGGAATGTCCTGGGAGTCCGAATGTGTGAGCCCTTCGATTGATGTGTGTTCAGGAAGTTAACATCTAGAACTTTGAATCTCTGTCTGATAATGGAAACGCTATGTCATTGCTCGGAGCGGACTCCCGAAAACCATTTAAATCGGTCGGAGGACGCTCAGTAAACGAAAAACGATATTCTCTAAGATTTTACAAGCTTTTCTCCGTTCCAAACGGATTCAATGATAGACCTGTATACTATTCACCCAATATTTGAGGCAAGAATTTAAGGATGGGAAGACATTACCTTTTTCTGAGATGGGGGTAGCCCAGGTGATGTAGAAGTTTTACAAGCATCCGGCTAGATGCCCAGCGAGAATAATTCGGCTCTGGATCTATTGCGTTTAAATCCTAGAACTTTGCCTTTTCTAATTGCATTTACGTAGCAACCGCAGCATTAAATTTGTTTAACTTTTTCCCAGCTTCCAGCTATAAAAACATAGAGACAAGAGAACAAAATCATGCAACCTTGGATTGTTCTGGCGTGTTGAACTATGAAATATCGCAGGCGTCTGTGTCCCTAAAGCAAAACTAGCGCGCTTTCGGACTGCAATATGAGTACTTGTGGTTTTCATTTCTGCGTTGTCGGGCGCATTTTTACGCCGAGAATTAACTCACATTATAAGTTTTCAAAATTAACAACTGCCTCACTTAAATGACACTGGCCTGAGCAAGCACATTCGCAGGAGCTAAACAGCAATATGTTGCAGCTCGTGTTTGTCGTGTACGCCTCCAAAAATTATTCTACCAGATGCTTGAAGCAAGTAAAAACGTAAGAAAAAATCCTCCGCTGCCAGAGTGCAGGCGAGTACTGCAATTGCCCCTAATTAAAATGTTTGACATTAGTAAACCCTCCACTGAGACATTTCTGGTAACGGGATTTCTGTTGCAGTTTGAGAACGTTTCACAATATTTCTGCTTTAAAAGTATTTGGTCGGACCGTAATTATCAAAGAGAAATAACCACCACCTGAGGAAACAAACAAATTCCACTCTTATAAATAAGACGCAAAGGGCGGATGACGACTTTGACCATTCTCAAGGCCTTTGCAGTGAGCTTTACGGGGAAACTGAAAATATTCTACTTACACCAAATCTTCCCTGAGTGTTTGCTGGCTGGGACAAAAAAAATCGTCTGCCGATAAACACCACTATTGATATTTTCGATTCCAAGTCCGTCCAAAAATCTCCAAGCTCAGCTGTGGTTCACTTGTTTTATGTCCCGTTGCACTTCTTGTTATGGTATATCCCGCACCCCTTGCTAAATTACCCGACGCATGCAAAATGCAGTTGCGATTCTTCACACAAACTTTTGTTTATAAATGTCATCTGAAAACCGTGATGCGCTTTTCCTTCCTATGAAGTTAGCAGCGGTTCAAGTTTGAAGCGGGACAGTACATTTTCTATGTTTGGTTTGCAGCTAAGATATTTTAGAAATCTGTTTATGAATGTAATTGTAAGGTTTAGTTAGTAGTTAGTACTTGTAGAATGAAGGGTTTAGGTTTGAAAGTTAGATTGTTATAAAAACTTCTTTCCCAGTACAATGAAAGATTTAATCATTTTCGTTCTGCCATTAATTGACTGATAATTCTAATGACTTTGATTTGGCAGTAAAAGAACTGCGGATGAAAAAACAAGAATCCCAGGGTATAAAATGGTAAAGTGTTTTTTTCTAGATCAAATCATGCACAAAGAATGTTAATTTACAGTACGTATTCAATGAAATAGGCGAACCCGAAAAATATGAAAAATACTATATGTAATAGCTAGGGCAATTTGCGGTATTTATAGAAAAAAACTTGTGTTGCACTCGAATCAGCTCCAATGTCTTCTCGCGTCGTTTTCTTCCTCCCATTTCTTGGTCCACTTCACCCGTTTCCTGGGGTACGTTCGTAATTCCATGAGTGCGTTTTATTCTCGTACATTTAATAATGTGAGTGCTAAGGACCAATATAAATACCAAAATAAAAGTGCGACCTAAGGAATAATTTGTCGACTAAAGACAAATATGCGCCTTTTTTATTATATTATATTGAGTTTCCCTTCAAGCTCAGAAGGCGCACTTTTTAGCGAGTGGCCAAGAAGCATTTACCCATCTCCGCGTTCACACATTTCAAAGAAACGTTAGACCATCATAAGGACAAAAGAAGTAGACAAAATTAGTAGAGTAGTACCACCCCAAGAGACCTAAATGACAGAGAAAAGATGAAATTTTAGGGCATGCTTAGAGAAATTCAAATCAAAATGCTCCCCAACGCAGCTAACGAAACATATACATACATTTGACGAAACATATACATACATACCATGTTTTTATAATTAATTGCAGTAAGTGCTAAAAATCCCAAGGAAGTCGAGAAAATCCCTAGAAAAGCACGTGCCTTAAGACAGAAAAATGTGTATATCATTTGCATTATGTAAAATAAGTATGACATGTGATATATCAAATTAAAGGTTAAGAAGCAAGCTTTCATAATATTGTAAGAAAGATCTACTTTAATGAGGCATTTTTTCGAGAAAATAACGGTTTCTTCTGAAAAGAAAGTATTTTTTCCAAAAAACCGTTATATCTCAAAAAGTATCCAACAGATAGGAATGTTTTATGACTCATATGAAAGGTAATAACGCTACCTTCAAAACGATATCTATTTCATTCCTGTACGTTCAATTGTACCAGAAATATTTACATTTTTGTATTTAGGATTTTCAAACTTTAAAGGTCCTTTTCGTCCTTAAATCGCAATTGCGCACATAACGACCTATGTAGTATTTCTTGGCTTGTCCTAAAGTACCGTTATACATAAGTATCATTTCATTTGGCGGAGGCCGCAATTCGAAAGTTTCCCCCCTTTTTTGAAGCGTTGAAACCATTCGCGACACGTTCTTTCACTAATAGAAGCCTCACCATAAGCTTCTTTGATCATTTGATGCGCCTTAGCCGCAGATTTTGTCGAATTGAATGCAAAAAGCAAAACTTCCCACAAATGACGCTTATTTGGTTCAAACTCCCACATTTTCGCGCACAAAAAATATATGTCGCCTCTAAAAATTCACAAATGTACTGATGAGGAGTTGGCACATGACTAACGTTACCATGTGATGTTTCTGATCTGACATTCGTGATTAGCATTTACTGCTGGCGCCATCTATTCGAAAACGGCGGTTTTCCATTTGTAGTCCTGTTAGTTTTATAATCAGCTTAAGGCCAATTTACATAGCAGCAACATGTTTTTTTACTGAAAACCTGAACGAGATGGTCTTATTGATTGATGATATGTGTAAAAAAAGGACAAAGAATGAAGGGGAAAGAAAAATTCAATTCCAGCGGGGAAATTGACATTTTAGCCCGTAAAAATTTTGTTGGCATATGTTTTGTCTTTTTTCGTATTTTATCATGTTAGCTTTATCTATCCCACTCGCACTGTTTGCTTACAATGTTGTAGTAATGTAAATTGGCCTTTAGTCACTTTACAAATAATGTTTTCGCTCATTTTCTAATTGCTGCTAATTTGGTAGATTTTCGCGTAATGACTGGTACAGATAAACATTTTTTTCGGCAACACTGTTCCTTTACTTGTAGGAATTATAATTCCTGATCAGGAAATTGCAGAAAGTCGTTCCCTAACTCGGTTTGACGTTTAATTCTTGCTGATATCTTAACTTTCCCTCCTGCAGGAAATTTCAAGATTTTGCAGTAGCTTTGAACTGCCTGCCTTGACGGCAAATGTCATTTGTGAATTTGAAAGGGTAAGATATGTCATTCTTCTTATTTTTCAGGAATTTTCAGGAAGTCGTTCCCCAACTCCTGCAGTATAAACTCCCACTACATAAATAAGGAAAATACAGGAAATTTAACTTGCAGAAGTAAGGGAACAGACGTTGAGCCACTGACGTTTTAAATAAATGGACGGAGTGTCAAATTTAAAAGTTGTAACAATTTTTGGGCAGTGGATAAAAACATATTTATCATGTACACATCAATAAAAGCATTTAATTACGTCAATTATCAATAGAAATATATTTTTAAAAAATTCGGCTCGCAATATAAATTACTAAAACTGTTCGAAAAGGGCTTTAACTCAGCAAAATCGAAATTTTTTTTCACTGGTTACTGGGTTTGCCTTGCCTGGAAAATATCAAATAAAATTTTGAGGATGCAAAGGATAGATATATATAAAAAATACAACTATCTATTTTTTTTGCTTATATTTAATGGAAAAAATTTTAGTTCAGTTCTATATTTTGAGTTTAAGGAAGAGAGTTATATTTTGGAGCAGTTGCATTAGTATGCGTTTGTTCAGAAACGCTTCATCTATTAGTATTATGACGTCTATACGTTGAGTACTGTAGCAGTCATGCTGCTATGTTACGACGTTACGTTTTTTTTGTTGTAAATTATCAATGAGAATTTTGAATGTGACATTTGAATAAAATAGAATTTAAGAATATTTTCCTATGTTTAAAAAGTTTTTTTGGATAAATATTTATTTTTTAAATGTATTTATTTAAAAGGTTTTCAAATATTTTAATTACATCTTTTGCGGAGAAAATTTGGATTATTGGGTATAATTCAAATAAGGAACAACGTATAGCTCTCAAATTTAGTAAGGAGCAGTTTTATGGGACGCTTAACCAATAAATTGAAAATCGCTCACATTCTCCCACTCCTTGGTCGAGACGCCATATTGGATATTGGATATATAATTTGAAGGGGAAGCAATCTATCACTTTAAAATTTTGTATAGATGTGTTTTATGAGACTCAGATTGGAAAACTGAAAATAGGCCACGTCTCCCCACTCCTTGGTCGGACCGCCATATTGAATTTCCAGATTATTGGATATAATTCGAAAAGAAAGCAACTTATCACTCTAAAAAAACAGGAGAGTTTTATGAGATGAACTGTATTTATATCACATAGGCTATCAAGTAATCATTATGTAATGATTCTATATTTTATGTTTTTTCTATATATATTATTCTTTTTATATATATTTTAAAATTAAACAAATTTTGTGAAATTTATCTAAATTAAGAGGAATCTATCTGACATTTTTAGGATTCCGTACGTCTGAATGAAAAAACGAACCCGTATAGTATCACTCGTGTGTCTGTCTGTCTGTCTGTCCGTCTGTCACAGCCAATTTGCTCCGAATCTACTTGATCGATTAAGTTGAAATTTGGTAAACTTATGAATTTCTGTGACCCAAACATGGACGTGTAACGTAAATAAATGAATTTTGAAAATGAGGGTCACTTTTGGGGGCCAAATTAGAAAATTAAAAAAAAGTTTTGCAAATTGTACCGTGGTATATAATATATAATAATATATTTTTTATATTGTCTCAAATATATTTTTTTTATAATTTTAAAACAAATGGTTTTAAAGTTATTTAAGAAAATAGATGAAAATTGACTATTCCCCTTCCCCCCATCACTGAAACTACTTAGCCTAAAATTTTGAAAAAAATACTGAAAATATTTCTTTACTTATAGATTACAGGAAAATCTATAAGAAGTCTATGGTCTTAAAATAACATGGTAAATCTGTCAATATTGTGCGCAATATTGCAATTTTTTGCTACAATCTGGTACCATACATACTTTTTTTAGTTACCACAAACAAATTTGGGTCAGATTTATAAAAACATATGTTGAATTTCATTTGCACTTTCAGGGTTCACTTTATTGCAGTTTCTTTGACACTTTCTAGCAGTTCCTCTAAAAAGCTGTTTTATTTGACAATTTTGGGTTATCCTGAGTTAACTCGAGTTAACCCATTATAGCAGTTTTCGAACCCCGAGTTCAGCCAAGGGTTCTTCAGAGTTCACTACTACATACCTATAAAACTGACAATGTGAACACAAAATACCTACCACTACAACTACAAAACTCTAAATTCATGTTTCATTTGCTGCATTTTCAGGGTTGAACCCTGGCTTACCCTGAAAGTGCAAATGAAATTCAACAATAGTGGATAACATATTCACCGTACGGAACCCTCTCCATGCGAGTTCAACTCACACTTGTCTGGCTTTTTCATATATTTGAATTATTTCTTCTTCTTTCAATAAATTCTTCTTTCCTCTGTCTTTAAAAGATCTTCTCTCTCCTTTCTTGAAAAAGTCTTCTTTCTCCTGTTTTACTTTTTTTGAGTAAAACCTTTTTTTAATTGTTGGGGTCACCAATATAATAATTTAGGGGTTATGTTACTGAACCCAAACTAAATTATTATTTATTATTTTAAATTATTTAAATTCAAAGTTATTTTTCATGTTTTCCTTCTTTGTATTATTTTTTAAACATTTTTATCTTTTTAATTATTTTATTATTGCGTCTTAAGAATAAAACTTTTTGATTATTTATTATTCCTTTTATTTTATTAACCGTTGCCGATTACCAGTGATTGGCATTTAAAAGCTCTCTCATGACAAAGGCATTCTTACACGTTATGCTCTCAGGAAAGCGTTCTTGGAATGTTGCCTTTTCTATCCATCTCTTTTCTTGCTTTACAAGCATGGTCACAGCGTATGTTATTCTAATCGCCTTTTTTATAAGTAGAAACTGCATAGGTAACTACTGGTCGCCACTAAATTTATGGTCAAACTTTTGTAGTACATGACGCCAAATCCAGAATTAATTCTACTACAAAAATCTACAATTTAGATTGATTAGACTATGCTGAAATCATACATTCAAGATAATTACTTGATTCGTCCTCCACGTCAATGTTGCACGGGTTCCATGTCCTAATTACGATTTTATATCGGACTTTATTCAGCATAGTGTACTCACGCACTTGGTCAGTTGCAACTAAAAAATATTTCTTAATTAGAGACAAGTGATAACAAGCAAACTTTTAATTGGGAGCACGCTAACGATTATCTTCATAATTTAATTAGAACGGGAATAGGTATATTGGAAAACGACAGAAGGGTAGTTCTCAGTAATAGTCTGGAACCTTGTTCGTCACAATGCTGAGGAACAACTCTCACAGCAACATTCGCCATAAGAGAAGGAGGCAATCAATCAGACATAATTTCGCTAGAAATATTACAAAAGCAAAAGAAAACTATATTACACAGTCAGCCGTACAAACAGTCCAGAGTTTTTGCAGGGAGACCAGCATTCATGGGTTTCGCTTTATATTCGAAGATATTGAAGACACAGGAAATGCGTACATAAGGTGATAACACTGCAGCACTTTGTCCACAAATAATTTGTTTTCACTTAGACGGTTTCGACGGATTGTAAGCTTAACGGTTTGGTTGACATTTGATATCCTTGGGGCAGGATTTGCCATCTTTTTAATGGCTCTGATATGGAACCGATTTCAAACCACTCCCACTATGACTACAGTTGAGACCAACAATTATCCCATTTGGAATGTCCCATTTCCTGGAGTTACTATTTGTAATGTGAACGCTGTTTACAGACCTAATACAAGACACATGGCTGCCGAATTGTAAGTCGATTTTAACAATTTTTTAATGATTTTCTACCAAAAAAATGTTTTTCAATAGAAAGAAACGTGGCTTTTCTGTGGCAACTGTTGACTTGTATTTTCAAAATTTGGCTGCTTTGGTTAATTTTGAAGAAGTTGACCGACAATTTTTGAATATCTCGCTTACTTTGGAGGAGATGGGATACACAACTGAGAGGATTATGTTTGAATTAGCCCATCCCTGTGAGAAGTTGTTCCGAGATTGTACTTGGCTGGGTCAGGATATGTCATGTAAAAATTTGTTTCGAATGGCAAAAAGTGCTGAAGGATTCTGCTGCTCATTTAACTACAAAGCACTTAGATCCCAGTTTGAAATGTGAGTACGAGTTTTGAGTATAAGAGTGAAGTTATTGTTATGTAATTGTTTGTCGATAAACTAAAGTTGTGTTTTGGACTATAAGAGTGATCGGGTGGATACAATAACTGAATGGTTGTGTTACATTAAAGGTGGGTTCTTAAGCCTGTTGTGCCAAGAGAAAAAAAACAATGAACAAAACAATATCTTAAAAAAGGATGTTCTGGTATTCAATACCTTCAGATGGGCACACAATATGATATATCCCGCGCTCATTATCTGGATACATTTCGCATCAATTAATTAAGAGGTTTTGTGAATATCTTGTTATGAGCTCCTTTTAACAAGTTCTACACTTACCTTTTCTGCAAGGTACCCACTTACGATTGTACGAAATGATATGTTGAAATATATATCAATCGGTTCTTTGAAGTCAGCGTTTGGCACGGCATATCTATCCCTAAACCACTCCCTCATTTTTTTACGGACGAAAACTTTTTTTTTTAGATTACATTGTCTACGTGAAATATTGCGACGTAGACTACGTCATTATTTACGCGTCGACAATGGCGTAATTTACGTTGTGTAGACGATTTGCCCATCACTGGAAAGGCCTACTGGCAGCTCATCAGGACCTGTGCCACTGCCTCTCTACCTCCGACAAAGTTTATCACGATAAGGTGTAGATATGTCGGAGGAGAGGCACAACGACTTAGAGCTCAATATAAATAAATGCAAGGTCATGTCGTCCTATAGGAAAAGTTATGCTGTCAGTTTTGATTTTACATTTACTGGACTTATTGTAGACCCTTGTGGAACACCGGCATTTACCACAATATTATCTGATATTTGATTTTTAATATCATTTGATTTTGTGAAAGATCGGTCCGGTCATGTTTAAGGAATCTCTGTGTATGTGATGGCGCTTCACTTCCCTGTTTAGATTCATAGGTAAGCCTGCTATAATTTTGTCCGCTAAAGTAATTTATTTCACGGATTTCCCTATGGCAAACTCTCCCGTAATGTAATGGGAAGGGAGTCCTTCTAACTTCGCAGTGATCCTGTTTTAGTTGACTTACAAGGCGCAGACTTCTTCTATTTATAAAGTGCCCACTGGGATCACAAGAAATAATACAAGAACGAACACATTTTAGAAATGCTATACTAAACCGGAGAACACTAAAATCTGAATTGGCCTCTGCATATTTAATGCACAATTAATTACTGTCACGAAAAGTACCTTTTATGAAGAATTTAAGTTTGTTGTTGACTTCATATTTCGAAAATAACTCTTACTATGTGTTTAGGTTTTAGAAAATGGTTGTATTGATTGGTTTCCAATGTAAATTATTCTTAAATATCGCCATTTATTAGAAACATATCAAAAATGTCCTGCAATACTTTTCCCACTTCAATGAAGTTCTTTGAATATGTAAAAACGGATTGCCTTATCTTCCTAGTGTCCTTAATAAAATTTGTGTTGTTAATATATTTTTGTAAATAGTTTTGTCCATATTTTACCCATGAGTATTGAGAACTTTAATGGTCGCACCTTTAAAAGCTATCGACACCAGTGATTACTGTTCGTAAAACAACAAAACTATTTCAATTAATTCCTTTATCGTCGGAATGGACATAAAGTGCCCTTTAATCCACACGTAGACTACTTGTAATTAAATCCCATAAAACCATACATGATTCTTAATCAATTAATACTTAAGACTTAATGTGGCTATGACACGAGTCAGTTTCTTGCGAGAGGTTCATTGGACAAAAGTAAAATGATAATTGATCGAAAACTTCAAAAACGTATCAGAAGGAGGTCATTTCATTCTCAGATTCTGAGGAATGTAACAAAGGTGAGCAGAAATTATATAACACAGGCAGCTTGGCAAACAGCCATAGATTTCTGCAAGGATACTTCTCTTCACGGATGTCATTTAATTCTGGACAAGGATGATTCAGGGAATGTGTACATAAGGTGAATAAATCACTATTTCTCGACTCATCAAATCAAGTGAAACCTTTTAGACATATTCGACGAATCTTCACATTTTCTGTCTGGATTACGGCGGTGAGCATGGGTCTTGGATTTGGAATTTATTTGATGCTTCTTGTTTGGAATCGCTATCAAGTCACACCAACTATTACTACCATTGAGACGAACAATTATCCAATTTGGCATGTGGCATTTCCTGGTGTCACCATTTGTAACGTAAATACGGTTTACAAACCAAATACATTTAATGTGTCTCAAAAATTGTAAGACCTGTTTTTGGAGTATACAACAACAGTTTTAATCGTAGTAATTGGCAAACTTTCACAGAAGAACCTATGGAGTATCATCATCAAAAATGCAGCATTTTTTCCATAGTTTGGGAGCTCTTGTTACCTACGAAGAGGTGGACAGTCAATTTGTGGGTGTTTTTCAAATTTTGGAAACTCTGGGCTACACAACAGAAAAACTGATGTTTGAGTTGGCGCAACCTTGTGAAGTTATGATAAAACGATGTGAATGGCTAGGAATAAGTGCCCCATGTAAGACGCTTTTTCGACTTGTTAAAAGTGCTGGTGGATTTTGTTGTTCATTCAATTACAAAGCTCTGAGGTCCGCTTTGGAAATGTAAGTACCTTCCCAACATGATTTGCCAATGAAAGTATTTTTGAATAGATTTTCCTGATCATTTGTTTTACTTCATCATTTACTAACAAGACAACGGGGTAAAAAAAATACTAAATATTCCTAATTAAAATATTCTACGTGCGAATTTTTTATTAAGGTGTTGCTTAAGCTCAACCCTATGATGCTCACAGCACAGCTTAGGCGAAAGGAAATTAGGGAAGGGGGGATTGGGAAATTTTAACTTGATAAATGTTGCAAGTGAGCCACAATTTTTGGCATGAAATTTTTACTGTGCAACATCCCAGTAGCTTCACAAGTACAATTCTTGTCAGTAGAACTGCCTCAACCACTGGTACCCAGAAAAATCGACGTGTCCTGTGTGGGATTCGAACCCACACCACCAGGGAAGAAACTCTGCAGACGTGCTCCTCAGCCCACTCGTTGTTGGTTGGCTAGTAAGTCATTAACAATTATACAACTGCTATACGACACCTTGAAGAGAAGTGATCCTTCTTCTTATTATACGGCAATTGGCGTGAAATAGTTAACCTTATCGAATGATGTAAAGCTGTTCCTGTGAAAGATGTAGATCTTGAAAAGGACATCTATTGATTGTGTAAACCTTTGGTGAAAACGGTTATAAAGGCCCGAAGCATCAGGTCTTATGTGCTTATGCTCTATCGTAGTGCTTGACTCTGAAACCGTCTCAGGTATCATTCTTATCAATAACTCCAGATAATCCAACAAGTATGGAATGTGCCTCTATAAATAATCGATATTGTTTATTGTGCTACAACATTTTTGTGTTTTTTTGAATAGTCTTTCGGTATACCGCGTCTTTTTTGTTTTCCGTCCCGAACGCCCGTGAAATATCTCACACGCGCCCGCGTAGAATCACGTAGAATGTGTGATTCTACGCGGGCGCGTGTGAGATATTTCACGGGCGTTCGGGACGGAAAACAAAAAAGACGCGGTATACCGAAAGACTATTCAAATAATCAAAATTGCCGCGGAAGCCTAAACGACAAAATTTTTGTGTTTTGTTAAAAAGGTATTAAACTTTGAGTTTTTATTTGTGATCTTTTAGAGTAAGGGCTTTATGTAGCTCCCCTCTTGCAAGCTACACATTTTTACTCTGGAAATTAAGGTTTTCTGCACAACAACTTCAAGCCGAAGGGTATTTCTCAATTGAGAATAAGATTCATAAATTTTTTTCTCATAATTCATCTGCAGTTCTTATTTAAGTTCGATTTCATAGGATCTTTTAGATGACCTCATAAATAAAAATCCAATATGCTCAGATCTGGAGATCTTGCTGTTCAGGCTGATTCGCCACAGCCAGTTCAGCTCTGACCATAAATTTCACTTAAAAAGTTGCACACACACATCTGAAGTGAAAAATGTGCTGGAGCGCCATCGTGCACGAACCGCATTCATTGCTGAAAAGCTCTATAGAACGGGACTGGAGGACACACATCATCGACTCACCGTAGACCGATGCGATTAACCACTATTAGCCAGTCAAATATGAGCGCCCTTTCACGTACAAGCCTCAACGGGACCCAAGTGTTATAAAAGGCCCGTAGTTTCGTCAGTATTGTCAGTAAGTATTCGAAGAAAAATACTGAAGACGGATCAGCCCACTGTCAGTTCTCGGACCTGTAAGGAACGTTAATCGGTCTGTGCGGAATGATGACACAGAATCGAGCAGTAAGCTCCGTCAGATCTTGCAAGGCCGAGGAAGCGAAGAACTTATGAACGCTGACAGTTTAAATGCCATATCAGTGGGGAAAGTGGGGTAACTGTTGAGTTCATGGTTCAACCCCAAACTTAGTGCACCATCTGGACAGTCTAGCGAACCTCCGCAAGTTTATATAGGCAAACAGACCTCAAATGGAACGTATTGCCAACCCACCAAATGAAGTATGAGGGGGCCTCCAAAGTAAGAGGGGTTACTGATTTCGACCTGGTAAAACCTGTCTCGCGTCACAGAGACAACTCCGCACCGCACCTCCTGAGTGGGATGTCGGCCTGCCTATCTCGAGCACTCCGCCGATTAAAACATTGCTAAGATCAAAGTTGAATCTGAGCGGCACTTGAGAGAATTGCACATAATGCAAAAAGTTACAATCGGTTTGTAACTCTGGATTTTATCTGTTTTAGGTCTGGACTGCATTACTCTACTTACCGCCCCTTAGGAAAACTGAAAAGGAGGCGAGAGCAGTGATGTGTATTTATATAGCCATCTCAGACGGGTACGGGGATTGGAGATCTGAGATTCACATCTCCCTATCTGATAAAATAAAATCAGAACCAATGCTGGATGTGTTGTCAGATAGAATGCTAGCCAAATATAACTTCTGTCTGCCCTTTAGAGTTAGCATACTGGACAGGGAAGACGTAGTTCCCAATCATGAGAAATGAGCCCTAATCTGGTACACGGTTCGGTCTAAAACCGAAGAGGGGATTGGAGGTTTGCAACCATAATTCAGACGGAGGTGTATGCTATCGCCAGATGCGCCGATGAAAACCTCCTTCGAAACCACACAAATAAGGAAATATATATAAATTCAGATAGCCAGGCTGCACTGAAATTAAGACAAAGCTAACGTGGCAATGTATTCAAGCACTGGCTAGGCTTGGTGCATGGAACCACCTAGAGGTATAATGGATACCGGGGCACTCGGTAAAACCCTGTGAAGATAATGTACCTATTAATTTATTGTTGCACTAATTTTTAATTTATTTAATCCCCGATTTCTTCGATTTAATCAAATTTTCTCTTTCAAATTGTTTCAGAGAAACTAAAGTGGACGACTATTATCAAATAAATACCCCTGTAATAAGAATATCTGGTGCAGGTGAAGATGTCGGTTTAAAGGTACTTCTGGATGTTGAAACAGATCAATATATAGCACCAAAACGACTTTTTTATGGTGCTGAAGTAATACTACATGATCCAGAAGATTTTCCCGAGAAATCTTTATTGACTGCATTCGGTCAACCGGGTCTTGAGGTTTCAATTGCAGTAACTCCATCTGTTGTAGTAACTGAAAAATCTGTTGAATCTCTTCCAGTGAATTTGAGATTTTGCCGTTTCAGTCATGAGGTAAAATAAATTTAGTAAAGATTCTTGTAGTTAAATTTTTACAACTTTTAGAAAAGACTTCAAATAACAAAGAAATACAGTTTCCAATCTTGTATTACGGAATGTCGTGCTAAAACAATAATACAAAAATGTGGATGTCTACCATTCTTCTACCCGCCTATCTGTGGGTACCGCAGGATGAGTACGACTTGTTTTCTATATTAATATAAAATTTTTAAATATTTTCAGTTTATGAGAATGCAACGGATGATAACCGGCAGTGCACTTTGAAAGATGTCAAATGCTTGAGTGATAACAAACGTGAGGAACTATTTATACCAGTTTTATTGTATTGTATTGTATTTTTTCTACTGCAGATGTATTTGCTAGTTTGGAACCTCCATCGGATATGTATTTTGTCTTTAACACTACAAACATTGGAATGACTTGTGACT
>QYTT01087819.1:3270-20722 GCA_006980735.1 Dasypogon diadema | reverse complement strand
TGTGAAGCACTAATTTTACAGAAAGAAGTTTTTCTACAACAAACTCAAATGGTCAGTATTTTTTTCATCAGAAATAAGCAGACGTGAGCGAGGGGTAGACACATTTCTTAATCCAAAATCTTTAAAACCATGTTTAGCTATTCTGCGGAACCTGAAAAATTATATACAACTTTATTTGTGAATTTTCACAACATTTAATTGGGAATTTTCTAACATTAGGTATTTTATGTGAGCCCCCAAAAATTTTAAGTTTCCTTGAAAGTAACTACTGAACTGGATGTGATTCCTGATTTCTAATCTCAAATTGAAAAACGCACTCACTACCGTCTAGACCTTTAGATTATATACTTAACACAGGATAGGCCCTAATGAAAGATGGAGTAAGCCGCTCGGTAATGTGTAAGTAAGGTAATTTGTTCCTGAAATCTGCATGTGTGTGTTTCAGAAACCTCAAATAAGAATATTTTTGTCAATTTTTACATGGAGAAATGTCAAATAAGCATAATGCGAGCGGCCTACTTCTTGATTCACACGTACAGAGTATATGAAAGTTGTGACCTATCCTGTCGTACTTATATAATCTAAGGTCTAGATACCTAACAACCAACGATATATATTTGAATAATTTAGTTGTTATAATTTCAGTTGACATTTGTGGGGTACCAGTTTTCACCCCCTTTCTTCTTAAGAAATGCTTCACTTTCACGTGTTTGTCTACACGTTTGTGTCCGTTCCTTAGTTATTATTTTCATGGTTTAAAGTTTCTGGAAAAATGTAAGCGCGTGTTCTTAATTTGACAACCTGCAAGAACTGCCTATATGGATAAGGTGTTCTTTCATAAAATAAAAGTTGTATGGACTAATTCACCTTGCCATTGGATAACTTAAAAAATAGCGCGAGTTTTGAATTACTTCAAGATTAAGTATGGAATATACCTTAAAACCAATTTTTGTTGTTTGTGCAGAAACAATTCCTTTCCTCTAAGGTGAATTACTTCAGAATTGTGGAAATGTATAAATTAGAGTTTTCTTGCAATCGTTCAATAGAACAGGTTGTTTCATACTCGTCTAATTTCCGAATTCCGTCTTACCTACTGTGACTGGAAACTTTTATATTCTGAGATTGATACGGATCTTATATTGAATTTTCAAAAATATATTTTAGACAAAATTAGTTTTGAAAATGATTGTATAACTTAAAAAAGGTTAAATTAATGATGTGAACTGATAACATTGTTAACACTTACGTTATGTTTGAGTGTCTATTTCTTTGTTTCTTCTACAAAACTCTAATCTAATTGAAATGTATGATGTAATGATGTTATGTTTCATAAAGAACTATGAATTGCTTAAACAAAGATTCGAAAGCCACGAATGAACATCTTAGCAATTCCTTATCTAATTTGTATGTAGATTTTCTTACATGAACTCCAAAACTCTAAGCGACTTGCTTATAATACAATATGGAGATAGTAAAAAAATCAAATTAGTACCTTATAGTATAAGTTATATTTATTACATTGCTTTGGAAAATATATTTCTTAATAATATTTATTTGTATTGTCATATTAACACCGTCTGGTCCAAATATCGTATAAGTGCTCTAATTTTATACAAATCTTACTGAAAGACGAAGATAACAAATTTTTCCTTATTTGGGTTATGAATGACATCACCTTACATTATTTATTGCGTGCATAAAGTGTATTCGTTTGAAATTTAAATTTAACTCATTTTTCGCACTTTCTGAAGCCAGGCTGAAAAAGGCAAAAACTCGTTACATAAATATATTTAATTTGTGTTCGCTTTGATTTCATGCCTACTTCTTATTTCAATGATTTAATTGTAATTGTGTTATATGAACTACTAAAAACATTCTAAAAAGCTCAGAACGTAAAAATAATTCTCAACATTTTTTGTGCACATCATTGAATCAAATTGAACGGGATTTATATACACTTTTGTGTTAGGAATATTATTCAATACTTCTACTCCTGGACTTGACCGATTCCAACGAATAGCTCCTATTCCCGCGAGTGACAGAATATTGTATGTATTAATTAAATTAAAATGTTATTTGTCTAAGATTTGAATTTCCACAAAGTTTAATAGCTGAAGTAAAATAATGAAGGTTTGCAGCTAAAGTGAACAAAGTCAATTAGAAAAAATTGTCACTTTAAGTAGCATATCCAATATTTAGAAAGCAGAAATGTTAACAATCAAGTAATAATAATATTTTTCAGAGTCCTTTTAAGCTGTAAGTGTAGAGAGTCTTTGCTTTAATTAGTGAAAATGAAAAATAACATTTATAATGATGAGAGCAAATTGTTTAAAGCCTTGGAATTCTAAATTGTCATATAAGTTTAAAATAACTCAGAGTAGAAACAGAAGTGGACCTCTTTAGATTTATCGTAGCTTCAAATTTTACTGCATTTTATATGCTGTCTGAAACGAATTTGAAACTTGATCCTATACATTTCGTAGTTACATATTGTGAATTTACAAGCAGAGTGCTTAATGCGCTCATAAAATGACGTTTTGAGCAAATCGACTTTAAAATGTGTGCGTTTTATATATCGTCTAGGTTAAATGCAATTAAATTGCGTTCATATCTTGAAAGATATTTATTTATGACATGATATTTTGCAGTTATACAAATAGTCTCTTACTGCTTTCTTTGCAATAAAAATCTCAATATTGAGAAGAATTGGGTAAGTGCATTCTGCTTGTAAACCCACGATATATAAAAAATACACCTCCTAACTGTTATACTAATATTGACTGGAATGAGTAATTTTTATATTTTGCCTTACTTTTAGAAAATTTAAATCAGGTAGATGCAAAAACAGAAAAGAGGGAAGAGAGCAGAAGGCGGTTTAATGACAGGCAGAAGGGAATTTGTACTTTAGCAAAATTCCAGCCAACATAAAACCTGTGTGAAAGTTCAACCCGTTTTTTCATGTTGCAACACTTTCATTGTGGCTCGAGCTGGCCAAAATCACATTGTATTTGTAGTTTCAGGCTAATTCAAATTGATCTAAAGCTGTGGATCTATATTTTTCAAAATTAATTTAAATTTTTGGATTTTAAAGATACTTTCCTCAGCACGTTACGTTGAAAAGTACATATTGTGCTGCACCAATGAATTCGGACAAAACAAAAAGAGAATGTGGAAATACAATGTAATACAAGTTCAGATCTAAGTGATATGTTACAGTCTGAATTAAATTTTTACAAAATACTGATTTTGGAGCAAAAGAATTTCTGCTATTTCTTGTAATTTAAATTTTTTTATATTTCTAGAGTAAACATTTTGAATTTCTGAAACATTTATTAGAATCGAGAAATGTAAATTTCTGACTGACTTTTTTCATGTCAATAATTCTTAGGATCGTTAAAAAATAGATGCTTGAAAATTTACCATCATTTGAAATTTAGTTTTTATATTTATTTATGCGTTATTTTTCCGTTTAGAGTTTATGTTCATGTTGAAATAAGGATTTTATAGAATCATAACCAGTACTCTTATTTACGTTGTTTAGAAAATTGGTTGCGAATATTTATATATCATATGATTGTATCATTGCAGTATTTCGTAAAGATTGGTACCATATCGCTTGTAAGTATATATGACCGAAATCAATTAATTCGTTTCAAAAAATAAGTAGATGTGCTGTCTCTCTGAACGGAATTTCTTCGAACAGACATTATTGAACCACGAGGGCATCATTGGTTCAGTTGATATCGCGGTGGCTTTATGTTCATAAGGTCCTGGCTTCAAATCACACTGGCGTCCTACCAATGGTACTTTTTTTATTGACAATAGGCTAATTATTAAAAGCCATTGTGCGTTGCAACAGTTGTGTCAATCGAAATCTATGTTAATCGACAAGACCAGTTGCAACAGTGGTCAAGAAACAGATAAGTTTCGTCATCTACATTCAGTAGATAAAACCAGAAAATATTAAATAACTTCTTACTTGAACAATTAGAACGGATGAAAACGAAAAAGATTAGTATGAAAAAATGAGATGCAGGATTCGAATCTCATCGAGGTCTACTATTGACCAGACTCTTTCGTTAACGACATCCTAATTACCAGAAATTATTGGATTTTGCAACAGTTAAGTAGTTAGAAATCCACGGTATAATCAGTTGGCCCAGCTAAAATTTTATGCGATTATTGTTATAAATCGGTCGATTTTTCCTTGGTCACTCCACTTTGAGCTTGCATACTCTTTTTGAAAGCAACCATTTTGCACAGGATGGTAGTTGGGATAAGTATTTTGAATACAAAACTGTGGGCTTTAAAAATAAGTTTATTCAGTTGAACATTATAAAAAAGGCATGTTGGGCATATTTTTATAAGCAATTTAATTGTAAACAAAATAAGATGAAAAATGTAACTTACAAAATTAAAAAGTAATTCGCCACTTTGAGTATTTTCACAGGTACGAACTTATTACAGAATTCCTGCGAACCCTTGTGAAATGTTTTAAATACATACGAGTCCAAGGTAATTTGATAACAACAAATGCTTCAAAATGGTGCTTTTGATGGGAAACTGCAATTTTGCTCCCAACTCCTACCCACAAAGCACCGATCTTAAAGCATAAAACAAATTGTACGCGTTTAAAAATACATCTAAATAATCTCAGATTTAAATTTCTGTTATTAACACTTTATGCCTATGTTTACGTTAAAGAATAATCCTAAATTCTCCAGAGCTTAAAAGTAATTTAAGGAATGGAATCAGATTTTGTACACATTACATGTACTCACTATGTGACACGTGACATTTTCATATATATTACAAAATTTCAATAATGCATGAAAGTAATCAGACATTTCATAAAATACTACAATAGAGACTTATCAAGCTTCCTTAAGTACGGAAATATTTAACTATTGAAAACCTTTTAATATTAATCACAAGATCTTAGGCATTATGGTCGATCAACTGTTGCAGTTATTTTTTTAAACAATTACTCCAACATGAAAGTGTTTAAATCCAAAATCCCCCTGCTTGGAATCCAAAACTCTTTGAAGTAAGCGCCTGGCTTACCTATTCTCTATATGGCTTACAGTATGAGTATCTGTGATTCATATGCTGACTGTACGATCCAGAGTGGGAAAAGCGTTTTAAGCACTTTGTGCATTGGAATGGTTTTTCTCCACTATGAAGACGTTTGTGTTCTGTTAAGTGGTGTTTATGTTTAAATGCTTTTGGACACTCTTCACACTTGTAGGGCCGTTGACCTGGAAAATATGAAAAATTGTGATTACAAATTGATCAAAACGCAAAACTGTATCGTAATTACCAGAATGTTCATATTTATGTCTTGCTAGTGAACTCTGTTTGCTAAATGCTTTATCACATTGGTCACAAACAAAAGGGCAATCCACATCTGAACTACCCCCCTCCAATTTAAGTCTTTTGCCGTGGTGCATAAGATTGTATTCTTCTTCATGTGAAATACGAGATTCATCATCTCTCCACGATCTCTTTTCCGATCCGGGACTTAAACTAGTTCCTCTTTCACCAAGTTTTAAACCTAGAAGTTGGTTTCGAGCATATTCCGGAGTCATTTGTAAAAGACATTCCATCGGTACCATACTGCGAGTACCAGGTAGCGCATAAAGATTAGTTTGATGCTTTGTACCAGCTTCATTGGGTGAAGGTGTCTGACGAATTAAAGAAGACACTTCTGAAGGTCTGTGTGAATTAGCAGTACTGCAATAGTGATGTGGTCGGAATGATGTAGGACTTAAAGAAAATTTTCGACTCAAGTTGATGGCCTCATTTAAGTTACTTTGTAAAGGAGCTGTGCCATATTTGGGCGAAGTTGAAAGCGGTAGAATTTCCTTTTTTAGTGATAAATCTAAAGGTTGATCTTCAGCTGAAATACTCTGTGTGGAACTATAGGAAGGCGAGACTGATTGTGTAAGGACAGAAGAGGTGAAATTTTTTGTTATGATATTAAAATTACTGAGTTTTCGTTCTCTAGAGCGATTGTTTTGAAACCATACTTGTACAACTCTGGCATCTAGCCCCAATCGTGTTGCAATTAAACGAAATTCTTCTCGGCTGGGCCTTGCATTCATAGCATAGTGTTCTTTTAAAACTTGTTGTTGCTCTTCAGTAATAGCAGTTCGGACTCGGACTTTTCTTTCATTTTCAGTACTGTTTTTGCACTCTCTTTCCTCTGTGTCTTCTTCACTGCCAGATTGCAAAGACAAGAAATTTGCTGCTTCTACTTCGTTTTGTTGAATAACAAGTCCACATAACACTCTTTCGTGCTGCACTAACTCTGTGTGATGATTGAATTTTTTATCACACCTACTACATTGCAGATAATCCTTATTTTCTTCATCAGCGTTCACTTCTATTTTTATTTCATTTACGATTTCCTTGACAGTGAAAGGTGATTGCTTTCTTTCCCCTTTCACATAATTTTCATCTGATTGCTCTTGAGGTGGTAAATTGATTTCACACTCAGGCGAATTACAAATATCAACGCTATTTCGAGCTGAATTTGACTGAGACTTGTCGTACTTAACTTCCATGTTATCACTTTCACTATTGCCTAAATCGACTAGAAGTTTTGGCTCATTTATAACTTCGTCTGTTACTTCTTCAATCATGTCTTCAGGGTCTGATTGTAATCGTACATTGCCCACTGCAGTTAATTCTAGAAGTCTATGTATACTATACGGATGAATTCTGGGATCCAATGCAGCCATACTGTAGAAAGGATTCTGAAATGATGCTAACAAAGCAGCATTCATCGCATCATAATTGCTGTATTTAGGCAGCATAGAATAAAAGGTGTTGTTAGTGGCGCTTGTTGAAGAATTATTAAGACCTCCTTGCATAGCAATACCTGGTAAAGAAGACGAAAAGTAGCCTATATGGTTTGCTGCTACACCTCTTTTTGAATTAGTGCCAGTCATAGCTAAAGCACCGTTTTTCTCCAAATTTTTTAGAACTGACCGATTATTGTTCAACTTCAAACCCATACTGATGCACTTTTTTGATGTCATATGGCTGGAATACGACCCAGAATGAGAAAATCTTTTTCCGCAATTGTCACAGGCGAAAGGCTTTTCCCCGGAATGTATTCGTACGTGCTCTTTCAGATGATGTTTAAATTTGAATGCTTTATCACACTCCGTACATTTGAATTTACGCAAAAGCGCCGATTCATCATGGCTGATCATGTGACGCTGTAAGCGATAAACATTTGCAAACGTCTTGTGACATACTTTGCAACTCTGGAAAGAAAATAAAATTTTCAGTTACTATAAGCTTAAAGGACAGGCGGGATAGAAATTATTTTTTGTATATATAGTTTTAAAAAATTTAGCCCTACATTTAGAGTTTTAAAATGCTCTTTAACGCATTCATTGCTATTACAAAAATGCATAAAAACTAATAATTTGTTTATTTTTATTTACGATCTTCCGAAGTAATGAACGAATATCATGTGCTCTGGTCAAACACTAACAATATCAACAGTGCAAGAATATTATTTTATTAGTGTGGACAGGCCGCCTGTGTTCTGAGCATGAAGATGTTCATATGGACACGGCCAAGCGTGTTGTCAAGATGAAACGTATTAAGGAGCTTGGTTATCAACATTATATTTCAGATTTAATAAAATCTTCCAATATTGTAACGATCATGAAGAAATATTTTCACTTGCACTATTAGTGTACGCTAACACTTTTCTCTCTCGACACCAGAGAATGTGCATTCAATTACTAGTTACGCTGCTAAAGTTTTGTCAGGATTAAGGTGCGCTATCCTTGCTTTATAGGTGCGGTAGAGAGCCCACTCACAATATATCTTTTCTGTCGCAACTCCTGGAGGATATACCAAAAGTAGATGGGAAACCTTTTGAGTTTTAGCATAATAACAAGTCGCAATATAGTGAGAAAACTGCCGCCAACACGCATCCTTAATCTGGACAGAGCTAGAGCAATGTAACTTTGCAAACCAAAAGGAGCTAGTTGGTAATAGCACTTATTTTCCTGGCTGCAAAATTCACAAAGTAACAAATAAACCATGCTATTATCGACAGGACATTCTCTAGTGTTGAGCATGTGAGATCTGATATGAGTTTTGACTGCGATTCCAATCACTTGCTTGTAAAAGTTAGTTTTCGAAGGCGCACCGACAATGAGGCATAGGAAAATGCGAATTCCAACCTTCGTTTTAAAGATACTGGAGAATAAGCAGGCATTGATATCTTATCAACCAAGTCTGCTATCAAGAATCTACTACCATTAGTTTTAGTCTACTAATAGTAACCTCGACTGTTTCGACGGCTAATCACTATGTGTATAGACATAAAAACCAAAAATTGTATGGCAGATAGGGGCAATCCTAGCGATTTTCGAGATTTTTGAGTTTTGTGTTTTATTATGAAGCCCGAATAACTTATACTAATGTGATATGTGTACAAGTGCAAAGTTATATTACAGAAAACACTACTGGTTTTTAAATGAGTGCTTACTCACTGCCTTGCTCCTCTTTGTTTGGGAGCTACAAATTTTTAGAGTAAGTATCAAACTTAGCTGCTCTAAAAATAGTTAAAACTGTGATAATTGCTCTATGTACCCTCAAAATTAAGCTAGACAGAGTACATAGCATCATTCTATGCTTTTTGGCAGATCAATGGTGACTGAAATATCCTTAGCCTTTTCCGTTGCTTCCAGAATTCGTATTTACAACTGGTTCCCCGTATTAGTTGTTGTATACGTACTCCTTAATGGTGCACACCGGTGACCGAGCGGGTTGGGGCGCACGCCTGCAGATTTTCTCTTCTGTTGTCGTGGGTTCAAATCTTGCAAAGGGCGCGGTGATTTATCTCCATCAACAGATCAACTATATTATATTATTATAAAGACTTCGCCTCCCATTAACAAAATTTAATATATTATATTTACCGTTGTCACCCAAGTCACATTCTACCGCTAAAGGTTAAATACGATCAATTAATCTGATATATTCCGAAAAAAGGGAAAACATCAAAGTCACCTTTAATTTTTTTTGTCAACTTCAAATATTTCTTTATAAAGTCAAAATATAACTATGAGTAAGTACTGTAAAATATTATCATGAATATTATCATATTATCGTGAAGTTGTTTCTATTTTTTTCTAAAATGTCCGCTTAATATACAGAGTGCACTAAAGGTAAAGGGGAGATGAAATATCTAGAAAGGTTGAGGTTTTGGGGAAGAATGTTTTGGACATAAATCAGAGGATAAAAAAATATGGCTTAACCCATTGTCTAATCCAAAGGCCACTTGGAGGTCAGATTCATTTTTAGGGTTCCGTAGGTCCGAATGAAAAACGAACCCTTATAGGATCACACGTGTGTCTGTCCGTCTGTCACAGCCAATTTGCTCTGAATCTACTGGACCGATTAAGTTGAAATTTGGTACACATATGAATTTCTGTGACCCAAATATGGACGTGTAATGTAAATAAATGAATTTTGAATATGTGACCCCCATATTCAAAATTCATTTTGGGGCCAAATTAGGAAATTAAAAAAAAAGTTTTGTAAACTGTACCTTGTGACATATCAAATGAAATGTATTTTTTTATATTGTCTCAAATATATTTTTTTTAAATAATTTTAAAATCAACAGTTTTAAGGTTATTCAAGAAAGTAGGTGAAAACGCTCCGCCAAGTGGCAATTCGGTCAAGGTCGCCGCACGCCTAGCAAGTGCACGTGTTTCGGTCAGATTTAAAAAAACATGGTAAAATTTCCCTTACCAGTATGTGATTCACTTATGGGCCAAAGTGATCTAACGGGTCACTCCAAGGACAAATGAAGCAATTATGCATTTTCAAATGAAATGTTTGAGACAAAAGTTGTACGACACAATGGGGGCCCCCTCAACTATTATTTTCGTCTTAAAGGTTGTCAAAGATTTCAAGATATTCTACGGTCCCGTTTCATTTTATTTGTATACTCTGTAAATGTAGAGTAGGTATCGCAAATAGGTTAGCACTATAAAGTTGAGGAAAATATATTATTTTGCTTAAGTCAAGCAAAAAATCCAGACTTAAATAATGAAGCAATTTTGGATATTTAAAGGGTTAAAAAAATTAATTATAATAGCTCATAGCTTTTGTACAGAAGGGAATAAACCGTCGGGCGGACATAAAATTATTATATTTTTAATATGTCTATTATCACATATAGTTAGTGAATTTGTCGGACATGATCAAGAATCAAACATTCTGTGAGTGTTCTGTTTTTTTAATAACTTTTATCCACTTACGAACCCTTAATTAAATAACTTCTGAAGATGAAATAATTCTCCTAGGTGATTTCAATTTACCCAAAGTTCAATGGGTATATAATGACAATGATGATGACTACCTCCCCAATAATAATCTCTCATCTAAAGAATATCAGTTTCTGGATGCTGTTGCTTCCTTGGGTTTACACCAGGTGAGTAGTGTCAGGAACGATTTAGGGAGGCAGCTTCATCTTACTTTTTCATCCGACTCTAGTAACATAGTGGTTGAATCCAGTTCAACTGTTCTAAGAACTATGAGCCCGAAAATTTTAGCCGGAGCAATGAGGAAATTTCTTTTTTAACTTTAAAAAACTTGACCTTGCGAATTTGTCAAATAGAATTGCAGCTATTGAATTCAGAGCTTTGCTCTGCAATGAAGATATCGATGCGGATGTTAATACATTTTACGTTAGGATTTTTGAGGTGTTTACCTCCTGCGACTGAGAGTTCATTCATCCTCGCCTTCGTGGTTTAATATAGAGTTGAGAGGTTTGAAGAACAGGAAGAACAAACTTTGGAAGGCATCCCTCAGAACTGGTGACCCTTCTGACCACAATAAATTTGTAGAGTGATCCTCGTTCCTTCTATAAGTTTGTTAATATTAAGAGGAAAGCTGATAATTATCCTTCATCTTTGTCCTTTGATGGGCGCTCCAGTAATGACAGATATGACATCTGCAATATGTTTTCCACATTTTTTGAGTGTGCGTTTCTGTCTCCTGATTTTGAACCGGATGTTGACAACTTTGCACATATTGACAACCATCCACATACGGCTGTCACATCTCTGTCTACACGTATATATCATCATATCTCAGAAGTGGACGTGTTCCTAGATTATGGAAGAACTCCTTCATTACATCCGCTCACAAAAAGGGCAATAGAAGCGAGATTTCTAATTACCGGCCGATAGCGAGATTAACATTTGAAACCGTAGGATTTATTGGAACTTTTTCTTATTTCCTCTGTTGTTTTAATCCTTTACAGCATAGTATGGTGGGCCTGGCCAAGATTTCAGTTTTTACAGTCGATTGCAATTTATATGTGTATGTAGTTAACTATGTAAGTAATGAATTTTTTCGAAAATAATTTAAAAAAGGTACTTTTTTACGTAACTTTTCCTATAACAATTAGAAAAATTGTTCTACATTATGGGCCTGTTTAAAAATGCATTTTCTGCAGTTGCCTACAATTTCTACGTGTATAATTAACGTATATGGATACTTTCCTAATCGTGGTATGGAAATCTATGTGAAAATAGTATTTTCTCTTAAATATTATCGAAACCTTTGAAAAATTTCTTCATTTACATCACTACACGTATAGAAATTGCAGTACACTATAGAAACTGCAATTTTTAAGAAACCCATATTCTCTGTTAAATACTATAGAAGGGCCTGTTCGAGAACTCAGTTTCTACAGTCGACTGCAATTTCTACGCGTGTAGATAACTTATACGAAGAACATTTTTCTAATAGTGGAATCAAAACCATTGCAAAAGGAGTACTTTCTGTTAAATATTATCGTTATTTTCGAAAACTTCTTCGTTTACATAGTTAACTTCACGCGCAAAAATTGCAGACGACTGCAGAAACAGAATTCTCGAACAAGCCCTTAATCTTCAGAAAATGACATAATCTAAATAATTAATTACACATGTAATAGTTGAAGTCGACTGCAGAATATACAGTTTTGAACAGGCCCTATAGGTTAAATACACGCGTAGAGATTGTAGTCGACTGCAGAAACTGCATTCTCGGACAGAGTTTATGTCATATATGATATATACTATGTTGACTAATATTTAGAAAACTTTATGTAGTTTTTTTTATTTATACACTGAATTTTCTTCATCGTATGCATACCAAAATAACAACATCAAATTCCTCAGCGCTTTTAGGGCACAATGCGATTTAAAATTAATTTGACTCATTCACGAAGCGTGATAACAAGCATAGATTACACATTTATTATGTAAGTGAATTCTGTGTAAATATTTTTCACGTCAAATATTTTTTACAGTTAAATGTGTATTATACCCTAAGTATAGACCCGTTAGAAAACGCAGTACTGTGTAACTTATGCAAAAACTATACGTATATGTAACTTATTTACACTGACAAAATTCCAATTTTTTAAAAGAATTTTGTAATAACTATGGCAGAAAATTGAGATGATAATTTGGGAATTGCAGGCTATCTGGGAATAGATTAACTACACGTGTTTTTAGATGTTACATAATACATGTCCAGAGTGTGGAATAAACCCCACGCGGTAGCGGTCTAACACGACACAAGGTATTAAATGAGACATCACCAACTGGAAGTGATATGCCTTTGCGGTACGCGGTTATTGTTGAGTTCAATTTTATGATCGCTGCATGTTATATTTTACCGCGAACTGTGTGAGACGAGTACTTGGGGTTATTACAGAGCCTGTTTAGAAATGCAGTACTGCGTAACTTATGCTAAAATTACGCGTGTAATTAATCTATTTCCAAAGAGTTTACAATTTCCAAATTATCACCTCCATAGTTCTTTGGTATAGTTACTACGAAATTTTGTAAAATATTACCAATTTTTAATATTATTAATACTTGTTTCTCTTTTAGAATATTTCAAACACTTTTTTAACTTGAAAATATGTTGTTTATGTTTTATATTATATATTTTATATTCTGTATTTAAACTTTGTCAGAATAACGATGAGTTTTATTCATAAATGCTATTTAAAACATCGCCAATTTTTCAAAAAATTTTCATTTTTAATAAATATCACAATTTTGGACAAATATTGAAATGATCTAATCACTTGTTCTTTGTTTCTTTAGTTTTAAACATGTTTCTCTTTGAGTTTTGTAATTATATTTTAAAAATAATTTGTTATTACCTTTTTCTCAAAACTCAACAAATTACAAAAATTTGGCTTGTCACTTTACCCACAACTTCAATTTTTCGCTCGGCACTAAAGGGGTTAATATTACATCACTAAATTTTTCATAATAATTTTAAATACACAGGAACTGGAAGAAGAAACTCTATTAACACAGCAATTTACAGGTCGGAAATTGGGTAAATACTTTAAAAGAAGTTTCAATATGACCAATAATATATCTGACTATAGTATAAGTCGATAGTAAAAACACGAAGTCGAAATCCCGAACCTAATGGTTCGGAAATATCACAAACTACACTAAAGTAGGTACCAATATAAAACGTTACTTTGTATTTCTTCGTGCGTCAAGATGATTTTCAGGGACAGACCCGCCTACGGATTTCTTTATCTGCCTATCAAACGTCACAATTAAAAAGAAGATAAACAACAGCATCTTACATAACGTCATTTCCAGTTCCATTATATACATATTAATAGTTCAGTAGATTTTTTAATGAATTGTATTTCTATTGAACTTATTTTTCTACATTTCTGCGGTGAAGTGCCATGGCGAACCTGCTATTCTTTGACGAAACAATGTCGGAAAATGTTTTTCAAAAACTCATTCTAGCTAAGATTTATAGGTCTAGAGAATTAATTTCGCCATAAATTTTGAACTTGATTTGCAACGTCGAATGTGCCATTAATATGTTGACAATGAACTATTGGAGATGTCATTTTGACTTATTTGTTACAAACCATTTAGTGCTGAGTATTAAAGTAGTCTACATGGTTTATTTGTAGACATTGAATATTTAGAAATTTTCTTGATATCTTAAGGAAAATAAATCAAGGACCAACTTGATTGTTAAATTTATCCTTATGTCTAATAAAATGCAATATAAGGTATCTGAAGCAATTAGTGTTGAGGATTTATAACAGTGAAATAAGATTAAAAACAGTTTTAACAATATCTAAAGTTGTATGCGAAATCTATTAAATTGCTAAACTAAATTGTGGGAAAATGTCAGTAAAAGTATTTTTGCTATTAATGCTTTATGAATTAAATTAATGTAAATAATTACTAATTTTGGGTATGAAGTTTCTAATTTCATTTTGCTTTTGGTATACATAACAGCCAACTATAAAAAATTTAGTAGGATCGAAAGTTGATCATTATCAGCTATTGACGTAAGATTCAGTTTAGTCGCAAAAGGAAAGGATAAATTACTATAACTTTGAATAAGTGTTCCTTTGATTGGATTCTTGATTCACGTGTTAGTCATTCTTTCTCTTGGAATAGGACGTAATACTTTGAATTACCATAGAATTTGATGTTTTCAAAAGTAGCGAAATAGTTGTTGAGAGTAGTTTTGGGAGATTTAGTCAAAAGCGCATTCACTGACAAAGTAAATAAGAAAAACTTAAATAGAAAAATGTTGGGATACTTACCACAGTTGTGTTAGGTGAATGCAAAAGTTCGTGTTTTTCAAGCAGATCTCGGTTCGGAAATGAGGTTGAACACTGTGAACAAGAAAGAAGTCCTCCAAGATTTCCTATTGACCCAGAAAGGCTCCCACAAATATCTCCTAGAAGATGAGATGAACTAGGGCTAGATGTTGAACGACCTCCTTCATCGTAACCATTAACTGAAGTAGATGAATGCGGCGAAGTTCTCGTCATTCCGGCTATTGCCATTGCAACTGCATGTTGATGTTGTTGGTGTATTTGAACCTGCTGAATACTGCTAAGATGAGTGCTTGCTGTAGATTCTATAGACGAATTTAGGCACACTGTAGAAGTAGGAGATGGGGATACTTTAGGTAGATTTGGCGGACCTGCACTATTACTAGTTTTACTATTGCTTTCATTGATATCTCCATTGCTATAATTGTTGTGATGATAACTTTGGTGACTGTCGAATGATAACTTTTGTTGAGGGTGCTCTATTTCTAAGTGATCGCGGAGAGCCTGCAACAAAATAAAAGTGAAGACTAAAACTGTAATTAATACAGAAGTTTTATACTTACTTGAAAATCTGGTATACGTAGATGACATTGAGGACACTTTATGAAATAATCGGCATGAGAGGTTGTTGTTCCGTCCTCACTTTTGTTGCTAGCCGGGTGATGAAGGCTTGATGCCAATGTTGGAACTAAGAAAAGCAAGAATCGGTGTATAGTAATCTAAACGTCCTATATTTAACGACAATAAAAATTATATTACAAATAGTTAAGAAAATCTATTTTCGTCTGCTAAGGGTACTACCGAGTGCTTTATTCAGCCCTAGACAAAGCTAGCAAATAATGCCATGAAATATAAGAAGCTTTCGGAGCTTCTAATATAGTTAATTAATTTTACAAAAACTAACAGACTGGTGACATTATCACGTGTTCAAAATAACACCCACAGAATTACCAAGCTTGTACTGCAGGGAAACCCCCAATAAGAACCGGAAATATGAAGATCCCCTATACGATGGTTTGACATACATGGCGTTAATTGGCAAGTATTCGGTAAAAATTGCGAACAGAGAATGAAGTAAACTTTGTATAGATCTGAAACAAGAAGAAGCACTTGGTAGACGAATTTGTTGACGCAAAATTAATTATATTTAAAAAATTCGACAAAATTTTAATTGAATTTGAATGTGGCAAAGAGATTATTAAATTCATATGTATTAACAACAGATGAAAGAGTAAATTGGTACATAATTATATCTGTTCTTGCTGGCATCACTTTTTTGTATTATACTAATTTTACTGCTTACAATTTATTTTTGTTACATTACTACTGCTAAGGCTCACGTATCCACTTTTGGGAGATAATCCTTTCCTTTCAGAGATTCCTACCACATAGTACAACAGAGCCGAAATTTGGCAGTATTTATGTACGGCTTGTTAGTAAGGCCGCCAAATAAAAATTCATGGAACTGAAAATCTTAATTGAAAGTTACCACGAATAATAGAGCTAATGTTGTCTGCACACATGTTCACGAAGCAAGAATGCGCCAAAGATCAGTGAAATGATCATATCAGAGGGAAAAAATTAAAAATGAGGAACGATTCACCATAACGGCCGATGATCTCATCGTATCTTTGCACACCAAGTGCCAACGTTGATTCTTTTAAAATTTATACACGAGGGACACTTTCGGGGCGAAGAGTTTCCTACATTCCCTCTTTTTCTTAATGGAGAACTATGTGACTTTGAGTTTATGTTCGTTCGAATGAGCAGCGTAATTTTTCCGTTACTGCTGAACCGCTGTATACCTTAATTTATGTCAATTAACTACACACGGATACTAACACATATTGCACTTATTTGAGAATTTCGTTATTAGAGTTGCTTGAAATCTTATGATCATTTAGATCCGGGTGAAAACAAAAGATTAAAATTAAATTTTTTTACTATACTATGTATAGGAATACTTTTCTTAGTTGCATATTGTGGGGTTGTTTGGAAAGAATCATAAAGCCATTATGTTTTTACTTATTTTCCCTATGTGTATTTCCAAGGAAATTTTCTCATATTCTCTTTGAGTTAAAATTGCTTGTGCGTAATTTCTAAATTTTTCGTAATGAATTTCTTAAAAAGTAAAACAATTTCAAGTTTTTGTTTTGTTAGATTTTGAATTATTCGTTGAGAATATATATACGCGATGGACCCCAAATTTTTATTTTGGATACAATTTCGGATTTAAAATAAATTCCGGAAAACAACATTTTGCTTTGGAATTCTAGCACTAGGTAACAAAATTTTGCACTGACAAATCTTGCAATAAGGGAACACAAGGGAATACTTTTCTTAGTTGCATATTGTGGGGTTGTTTGGAAAGAATCATAAAGCCATTATGTTTTTACTTATTTTCCCTCAATTCAATATTTAAAAGGCAATGTTGGTGAAGCGGAAAATCTACATAACTGAGGTTGACATTCAAATAAAGCGAAATTAATCACCTGTGAAACAAGACCCATTATGTTTCCTTGAGCCCAATTGTGCCGAAGTTATGACTTAGGGCCTATTCCAATCCAAGTCTTCGTCTTTGTCTTCGTCTTGTTAGAACAGTTAGTGACGTCAGATTTCTTGGCCATGTACCTTGACTAGTTTGTATTTTGAATAACTGCATGGAATGATTCCGGTCATGAACTTATTTTCAGCAGCATCCTGGCCTTAAATTGAGAAACATAATTGGAGCTTTTCTGCCAGTATTTCGGCTGGCGTTGAATCTCCACGCCGCCGAAAATGCTAGCAGTA